>JAMJEX010000003.1:3660685-3929805 GCA_024713705.1 Morchella sp. 2018-W38C | reverse complement strand
TAAACCCTAACTAACTAACTAACCCTAACTAACCCTAACTAACCCTAACTAACCCTAACTAACCCTAACTAACCCTAACTAACCCTAACTAACCCTAACTAACCCTAACTAACCCTAACTAACCCTAACTAACCCTACCTAACCCTAACTAACCCTAACTAGCCCTAACTAACCCTAACTAGCTGGCCCTAGCTAGCCCCTTTTTGCAAAGTTTTAGGGCTGGCTTTTGCTCACCTCTTTTCATTGGCTATTACTCCTCTTATTGCCTATCGTTGATTTCTGTTTACGTTATCTAGAGTAATTTAGGGTTAGGGTTAGAGTTGGTTAGAGTTAGGGTTAGTTAGGGTTAATTAGGGTTAATGTCACATTCCTTGTTATCCTTTTCGTTGTTCAGACATTGGGTCATAACCGATTCCTCACGTGGAATAAAGGCGTTCTCGTTACGCTAAATCAATTTTTGGTATATTATTTCTTCATTTTGCCACCCAAATTGTCGTAGTAATTACATCACAGCAGTTGTAATAAAGTCAGATGCGAAAATAATGATAGTATCTACTGTTATATCGGTCGTCGTATTTCCATTTCCCAATTTTTGTGGAATATTGGTGATTTTTTACTGTTGTCGGTGAGGTGGAGTTGTTGATATGCTTATTAATGCTGCAAATGAATATTCTTGTATGCTTGTTGGCTGGTTCTGTAGCTGCTTATTCTACAACCGGTGCTGCTAAATTCATATATGTGGTTCAAAGAATGTTACTGATATGTATCTTGAGCTTGCGCAAATGGTGATTTTATTGGTAGGCGGTATATTCCAGTGGCGGCATGGTCCCTATAGTCAAGATGTTGGTGGCTGTTATGTTGGTTGTAGTTGTGGTTCTTGCATAGGTTATAGCGATATGGGTAGTGGGTATGGTTTTGAAGTCGTTTGGTTTGGGTGGTTAAACCGTCGTGGTAGTAGTGGGGATAGAAGTTCAAGTATTAGTTGTTGTATTGGTAATCATTAAAGTGTAGTGATTTTGTTGTATGCTATTATTGGTGCGTTGGTCTAGATTATAGTGTTTGTTCCTTTGATTTTAGGTGTTATTCCAGTGAGTGGTGGTCGTAGTAATGGTAATTCCTGTACCGGTATTATGATTATGGTGTGTTACTGGTCGTGGCCTCCGGAGTGTTCCAGTTATGGTACTGGTTGTGGGATTTAATTACTTTTGATACTGGAAGTGTGTACGATGCCTAAGTAAGCCAGCTAACCTCCAATTTACTATCTGCTGGCTCCCAACCTCTAATATCTTTGCTTCAAATTCCACCTTCATTTGACTATTTGTGGAATCCACAGGCAGAAAATTCCAACTACCTACACTGAGTTTTAATATGCGGGCGGTATTCAGACCAAGTACAGCGAGTTTTTTCATATTGCGGTGAACTTGATCAATTGCTGACCTGCCTTCGATTGGCCGGCCTCCTCCGAACCCCTAATCTGCTGCCTGGAAATTAATG
This sequence comes from Morchella sp. 2018-W38C, assembly GCA_024713705.1. Classification (NCBI taxonomy): domain Eukaryota; kingdom Fungi; phylum Ascomycota; class Pezizomycetes; order Pezizales; family Morchellaceae; genus Morchella; species Morchella sp. 2018-W38C. The sequence goes on along the minus strand of JAMJEX010000003.1, from coordinate 3,928,311 downwards.
GAAATGTTCGAAATGAAGCGATCGCAACCCATACATCAGACTTCACAAGCATTAATTCACTCCAGGATACATACCTCGCTACTCAAGTGCACTGCTCAATGGCGGGGAGCGGTGTGGTCACCTTTGCAGAATGGGCCAAACCCTATGGCAGCTACCGGGCCTACACTGCGACACATAGCTATTTTCTGCGAGTCATCAAGACTGGTACCCATGCCGGAAGTGCAATGTACATTGTTATGGTCCCTGCAGATGAAGACTATGAACCTCTGGAAATCGATGCCAAATCAATAACCAAAAGGCAAGCAATGAGACACTCCACAATGTCTGCTGTGCATGCGAAGCAAATGTTAACCTTTATTATAGGTACGGTAATGGTTGGGTCTAGGATCTGTCGGCGTGGTGTTACATCAGAGTGGAGGTTTGGGGGTAAGGAGAGTGTAGATATGGATGGCAAGGACTGGAGGAAATTGTTTGGGCTTATGATTGACTATTGTGACGACTTTCTGAGGGCATGCCCAGAGCCCTTTTGGACACAGCAGCGGATCTCCTTCCATGCCTACAAAATAGGTCAAGATAACGATATCAATCTCAAGCAGTGCAGAGATGGGACCTTGGCCAACGAACTTGCGCAGATGTATGACGCGCCATCTGTTTCCACGTTGATGCTTGCGCTGGCCACCAACTTGCGCTTCATGAGGGCTCGTAATGTACGTGGAAGCCTGTTTGATACGGCCGAGATCAGGCAGGATTATGAAGAGGTCCGTGATGCGAACCTGCGCATATTCCCGATGGCATTCAGTCCCTCAGTCTGCTCTTTCCAGGCAAGTAAAGCACCGAAATCTTACCAGATGACGGTGCTCGATCCGATAAACGCGCATCTGGCGATAGAGAATGGCCTGGGGGAGGGTAGTGCCGAAGTCGTCAAAGTTATTCTCTTCCAGGGCTACAGCGTACTTAAGCAATTTGTCCGTCATCGACCCGGAAAACATAAGCTGGCAAACGGGACGTATACCGCCTGCCTTTGCGCGCCCAAACTGAGTACAAGAAACCAGGCCAAGCGCGGACGCCTATGGTCTGAGGTGGAACACCATTTACCGTTTGCGCAGTTCGATGACGCAGTCGCCCAGGCAGTGGAAACCGCCACAGATCGGGTCGAGACACTGAGGTAGTCTCTATCAACTTCCAACTCCTTCGAGAAGAAAACAGGAACTTCCCTTACATTTGCCAGAGAATTCTCTTTGCCCTGATGGACTGGTTCAGAATGGGTCGACCTATACTCGAAATGGCGCAGACTGCACGCTGAGATATTCCTGCAGGGTATTGACCGATTTCAGCTTCATGTTCAGAACACTCATGCAAGGCTTTGTTCGAAACTCCTGGTCCACTGGGGCACTTGGCTTGATTGCTTCTGAGGCGGTGGCTACGATCGAGCGCCTGGCTGCCTTCTCCTTCACCGGCAACACTGCCCATATCCCTTCTCGAGTCTGGAAGTGGATTGGCCTATTTCAAGACCTAGAGCGTTACGGCTGGCCATACATACAGCCATCGCGAATTGATCTAAATGGAATTCCTGGACCAAGAGCGCGATCAGCCTGGCGTAAAGACGAAAACACGAGAAACCACGTTCTTACCCACCTTGCCAGCGTCAGATTTCACTTTGGCGACGCTGCTGCTATCTCGCGAGAGGCATCAATGAGTATGCTGACTGACAGGGAGATTGCGTGTGTAAGCTCGGCAACAGATGCCCTCAGAAATATCATTAGGCGTTTCATGGTACCTGATCTCGTGAACTTGATAACACAGTGTCTTCGGGAGGAGCATGCCCGCCTCGCATCAACCTCATCCGCTTACGCTGTTTCCTCTTCTTCCAGGGGGCAATCTTTGAGGGAGCAGTCCGCTCTTGTATCGGGACATTCTCGCAAAAGAGAGGTTCTGTTAAAGCGTTACGCTGTTTCGGAACATCCGCTAGGTCAACAGTATGTATACTCCCCCCCCTCTGGTGGTGATGATGATGAGGATTATTTATGATTTATATGATGGGAGCCAATTAACTCTAACCCTACTGTAGTGTTTTGAGGCCATTGATAAAGGATTTCTACCAGTGTTCCCTTGAGGAGCCGTGGGCTGGATGTTCATCACGCCAATTCCCGAAGGCACAAACCGATGTTTTACAATACATAGAGGTAGCGCGACTGATTTTGCTATGGACGGACCTCCCGGATTTTACGGTGGACAAGCCGGGCTCCCTAAAGTCAATCCAACGGAAGAGTTTTGTCAAGCCGGGCATGTATTGGCTGGACGCCATGATCGAGACGATAACCACGGGGAGATGCACCATTACCCAACGGGAATGGGAATGCTCGCTAGTTGATGCGCTGAAAAGGGAGTCAGTCGTAATCTTACCGGGTCCATGGAACGGTTTGTTGAGTGGGAGACGGTTCACTCGCATTATGGACTATACTGGCCTAGACACCAGCAGCTATAGTACTGCAGTCGAACGGACCAACAGCTCCTTGAAACCAATATCAAACAAAGGCATGGTATTACTTTACAAGAACAAATCAGAATTCCGCACTTCACTGCAGAGTGTCCTTGCACACAGGACTAGGGAGGCGGTGGCTTTCCCATTGGCGATACCTCTTCAAACGTTCCCTGCTGATTATGTTTCTGGAATGGAAAGCTACATAGCGCGATACGAGACACATGGAAACAAAACCCACTGCAAGGGGGGGAGTAAGCAAAACATAGCAAATTACCTCCGGCGTGCGGCAGGTGTCCTCCAGCTCAATAATCCCCAGCACAACCTGTTCCTGCTGATAGGTTTTATCTTGTCTCGTTGTAGCCCACCTCCTGTCGGAATTGGGATAACGCCAAAGACCCCACGAAAAAGCTCGTGTTTGGTGCAAAAGCAGGTTCGGCCAAGGACGAATGGTATTTCATCTTCATCGTGAGGTGTTTGATGTATAGCAATCCGGAACAAGTGGACAGATATTCCGACAAGATATGCACATCAAAGGAGTTCACGAAGGTTGTAGGTGAGTGAGTTACTATAGTTAATATGTGTAATATGTTTATGTTGTGTACTGACTGCTTACTGTTTTACTTTTAGAACACAAAAAATCACGGGTAGACTTCTGGAAATTCTGGGATCTGTGAACGCACCATAGGTACGCGAAGTTTCAAGAATGGAAGAGCTCAAGGTTATTTCTGCCGAGATACATGGGGACAAGCGGGCCAGTGCCTCGAAAACGGGAGCGAGGGCGGTGATGGGAATGTGGCGATCGGAAGATCTCCTCGGTAATGCCTTGGCGGTTCTGAAGAATGACAGCGAGGATCTTGAAGAGGATCTCACGTGATACCCACTACTAGTTTGACGGTTAAAGTTATCCCTGTTCTTATCCCTGTTTTTTATCCCTGTTCTTATCCCTGTTCTTATCCCTGTTTTTATCCATGCTTTTATCTTATTTTTCAAATTATTTGATGTACATGAACAAAGATAACACTCCTGGTTTGCTGTGACAGTCATACATGGTGTGTGGTGTGGTGTGTGTCGGTACTAGAGTCTGGATCGGAAAGGTGTGTCGGGCCTAGTTGGGACTAGTACTAGGCGACTATGCAAAATTACCAAATAGTACGTGTGGTATTGCTCTGTTATATTGTGGTATGAATGATATGATCACGCTTATCTAATTATCTGAATCGTGGGAACTTAGTGTATGGCCTTTATATAATCACCCGACGCGCCACTTATTCTCGCCAAATTATTCCTCCGAGACACCTATTCCTCCGGTAGCCATCAAGAACCCCTTCCATCCCCCTTCCATCCTGAACCCCCTCCCTTGCTAGCCTTTGCTTACGCTACACCAAAGTCCGGAGTAAATATTTCCGCCATTTTCTTTTCTTTTATTTTCTTTTATTTTATTTCTCTCGGCCTACCTAGACTAATTCTCAGCAGGAACAAGATCCTCAATCGACAGCATACTTCAAGCCTTCTACCCCAAACTTTCCAGGAAGGAGGCTCGCTGCAGATGGAAGGAGGCTTTGGAGTCCATCACTAACAGTATAGGTATGCGAAGATGACCACCGAAAGGAAGCACAGAGCTTATTGGACTATTATGAGGCTGAATAGGTATGAAACTGTAGTAAGTGCTCCCTACCTTTGCTTGATAAAATTTATTGTCGACCTTATGTGTACCGGCTGGTCGGGAGGCCTTCTTCACGGTGGACCTGTTGAAGGCGAGTTGCAGTCCCTCATGTGGAGGATTTATGCCGATTCAGTTACAACGGAGCACTGATGACCTCTGGTCATTCTGTTGTTCAAGACATAGTTGCAGTCCCTTATGCTGAGGATCTAAACCGATCTGTCTCCCCTGGAGCACTGATGACCTCTGGTCATTCTGTTGTTCAAGACATCTTTCTTCTCATTTTCGCCCGTGCTTTGCAGTCCCTCGTGTGGAGGAGTTATATGACGACCCGGTTCTCCCGGGGCACTAATGACCTCTGGTTATTCTGTTGTTCAAGTCATCTCTCTTCTCATGTTGGCCAGCGAGTTACAGTCCTCTATGTGGAGGAATTATGCCGATCCAGGTGTGCCAATTTGGGAGTGTCGATCCTGTTCCACTGAAGCACTGATGGCCTCTGGCCATTCTGTTGTTCAAGGCATTCTTCTCATGTTGGCCCGTGCTTTGCTGACCTGTTGGTATGGGAAAGTATGTTGATTTGCGGTAAAGGGTGTGGACAGGGAAACTGCAAACCAGCTCTTCGACATGACTAGCCCAACATCCCCCCCCCCAGCATTACCGAATATCCGCCCAGCAAATCCCAAGTATTTCGATATCATCCCAGTTGACCAGTGGGATGCGGCTCAGTATATCCAGTTTTCAGCCCAGCGCAGACAAGCCTCGAAGCATGGACTCCAATACCTTGACCGGAGCCGACCACCCTCGAAGAACCAGAAATTACATTGCATCAATACCTATCGATGGGGCATGGCCTTGCATTCCTTCGAGGAGGAGGAGGGGACTAGGAGATGCGGGAAAGCTAAAGCCCTCTTGAGGGATGGTGGTAAAGAAAGGGTTAACCACCCCCGTTCCCCTCCCCCTCCTTGAGATACCATCACATACCATCACGGTATGTGATGGTAGGTGATGGTTAACTCGCCCAGAGACTACCATCACGGAATGTGGTGGTTGACTCGCCCAGAGACTACCATCATGGAATGTGATGGTTCACTCGCCCAGAGACTACCATCATGGAATGTGATGGTTAACTCGCCCAGAGACTACCAACATGGAATGTGTTGGTTAACTCGCCCAGAGACTACCAACATGGAATGTGTTGGTTAACTCGCCCAGAGACTACCATCATGGAATGTGATGGTTAACTCGCCCAGAGACTACCATCATGGAATGTGATGGTTAACTCGCCCAGAGACTACCAACATGGAATGTGTTGGTTAACTCGCCTGAGACTACCTTCATGGAATGTGCTGGTTAACCTGCTTACTGTGTCAATCTAGTTACATCTGTGGAACGGTACGAGGTGGGGGGGGGGTAGTATTTCTCGCGCACCTGTTTAAAATATTATTTCACAGACAACTAACTAACCCTTCTATACAGATTAAGCGGTTATTTCACGCATGGTTCGCCGAAAACTTCCCCCTCCCAACTTCTCGACGATCCAGGTGCACGGGACCTGCCAGGTGCACGGGACCTGCCGCTATTGTAACGGGTGATATCACATTCAACCAAAGTGTTAGCACCAACATCGCCCACTCTACTAACTGCGGAAACGCATCAAGTAATGAGGTATGCTTTTGCTTCCTGTCTGCCGCTTTTGTTCCCATGCTTATCATCAATGCTTGACAATAGGGCCATGCTGTTCAACGACGAGCATATGAACCTGATGAAGATTCTCAATCTTTGTTAGAGGACACACCGAGCCCGCGCACTCCAAGCCCCGAATCAACCTTAGCGCAGCAGAACCTCTGGGCCGTTTACCGTGACATCCCGGAGAAATGGAAACTAAAGTCTACCCAACGTGTGGTAGAGGATATCATATACTTATGCCTGCATTGCTACTGACTCGAATTTCATGACTAAATCATCACTTTTGCCATCCTTCGTTATCGATTTGGGTGATGAGGATGTCATGCGCCTCTTTCTCCCCCCCGAATTGGATGAAATCAACGCAGCCATGCCAGCTTTGCCTCCACCGGACGATGTTCTGTTGGGTTATCTCGGAGAGTTTGCCAGTGTCAGATCTGTCGAAGAACTGAGAGCTATGCTTCAAAAGAACCATTACATTCCAGAGGGTTGTACTTTTGACAATGCGCGAGATGGCAATAAGTGCTACGCCTACTTGGCCTTGAACACCATGTAGGTATGACGAATATACCCACTCTGTTTCGCAATCCTCTAACATCCTTTGTAGGCTAAACGATATGCATCCTCGAATCGCTGACCAGTGATCACCTCGAGGATTGGTTTACGACCTCCGTATGGGCCTCAATAATCGATAATTACATAATGTCGATCTCGGGTGTAACCCTGGACCGAAAAGAGACCCACCTACGAGCAACTAGTATCCGGAAGAACCGTTCTCGAACACGAACTGGCAACGGGAATTATCGTAAGAGTGGTCGGCATTACGATGGTATAATCCATTCAATTGGTGAAGGTTGTGTTGAATACGTGGTGCTTGAGGCTTCAAAGTCGGAAAAGGGTGGTGAGACATCGACCAAATACTTAGATGATTGGCTCAAGATTGGGAGAGGGCTACGCGACATGATGAACGTCCTGCAGCTGCAAGCTAATCATAACCCAAGGTTTTTGCCACACCTCTAGGCCATGATGAACGTCCTGCAGCTGCAAGCTAATCATAACCCAAGGTTTTTGCCACACCTCCAGGCCATCGGAATCATGAATTCAGGATCTACATTCCAATATTCTCGTATGGTCAACCCTGTGGGTAACATCTGCTTGCTCAAACGTGAGGATGTACTTACTATTCCTGCTGGACTTAACGGGGGTTTGGGGCAATTGCTGCACATCATCACGAGTATGGTGAAAGTACGGGTAAGTTTTACTAAAGCCTTACTGCCGTTATTTCCAAATTGGTACTGATACCTGTGATACTCGGTAGGAAATGGTTGAGATGACCAGGTCATGGATTGTTAGCGCTGTGGAGGGCGGGTTCACGCCGGAGGAGTTGGATAGAGAGTTGAGAGAAGGTGTTAAGTCTTACCCGGCACGGTTGAGTTGGGCAGATGAGGTAGATTGACGGGGCTGTGTTTCTTTTGGTGTTTCTTATTGGTGCTTCTTATTGGCGTTATGGTTCTGGGATATATGAACATTTGTTATATTTTTACTATATCGTGGTGGTATATTTGGTGTACTGTGGTGTATTCGGTGTGGTGTATTAGGTGTACTGTGGTGTATTCGGTGTGGTGTATTCGGTGTACTGTTGTATACAGTATTACTGTTTTTTGTTGAACTTAGCGGACGTAATCAAAACCAAGATCTATTTATAACAAAACATAATTCTTTAGCTCCTTCCCTTTCCTCGGTTCCATCCCGCTTCCCGCCGGCTTCCTTCCGCTTCCGCTTCTATCCCTGCTTATTCTCCCCATCCTGGTCTTGCTTAACGTTCTTCTTCCTTTCTTCATCCCTTTACCTCTTCATCCCTTTACCTCTTCATCCCTTTACCTCTTCATCCCTTTCCCTCTTCCGTCCAATTGGAAGCGCGTTATCGATAGCTGACTTGGTTTATTTAGTCTAATTAGTATGAAACGGGTGTGGTGCTATAAAGGGTATATAAGGCTGCCAGCGTAAGGCTGCCAGCGTCCGTCTGCAGCTACCCATCTTGATATCTTCCTATGCTGAGTCTCTAGTTACCTGTCCTTCCTAGAATCATAGGTGGTCACTCGACTTCCAGAAATAGGGAGAGATTTTCAGAAGCAGAGTTGTTAAATATCGCCGGTACCGGTACTGGCAGTATTGCAAAGAGACAGTTATCAAATAAGTGCCGTACAGAAGCATTTTACAGAGACAGTGTTGTCAAACATCCGTGACGGATGATTCAGACATGATATTTTGGTTTGCATGGATGATTCAGATATGGATGATTCGTGATATCGGGATGATTCATAGTCAAGTTCCTGCGCCTTTGCTGTTGTAACGACAGTATTTTACAGAGTTAGCGGCCAAATACCTCCCATACGAGAGTAATCGCAGAGTCAATGGCCTGTACCTGGCTATCGTGACGAGCATTTTGCAGAGTCCGAGGTTCAGACTTCTGCACGGGAGGCAGATGCACAGGCAGAGCTTTGGAATAACTCACGTACGGGCGCATTTTACTAAGGCAGGGTTGTCAAACAATCCCTGTACGGGAGGATTTTGCGTGGTCAGGAAGGTCAATTGTTCCCCGTACAGGAGCATTTTGCAAAGGCAGTGTTGTCAAATACCCCCGTACGGGAGGATTTTGCAGACTCAACTGGCTGCATCTACCTCCTGTACTGGAGCATTGTGCAAAGGCAGCGTCGTCAAATACCCCCGTACAGGAGGGTTTTGAGAGTCAACTGGTTGCATCTACCTCCCGTACGGGAGCATTGTGCAAAGGCAGCGTTGTCAGATACCCCCGTACAGGAGGATTTTGCAGAGCCTGCTGCCTGCACCTGGCTGTCGTACGGGAGCATTTTCCATAGTCAACAACATCAGTAAAAAATTTGGTTCGGTCTGACGAACCTGGGCGTACCCAGGCGCTCCAGGCGCCATTGGGCGCAACTGGCGCATGAGAAGTATTCTTACCTGCATCCATACCCCCCGGCGCAAAAAGACATCGTCTCGACGGCAAAATACGAAAATCTCTCCCATTCTCGTCGCGGAATCGTCTTTTGGTCATAAGACGAGTTCGTCTTTTGACCAAATTAGGTCGTATTTGAAAACCGGGTCCACGCCTAGGTAGCGTTTGCCCTGTTAACGGCTTTCGCTAGCACATTTCGCTGGCAGAATGAGGTCACTCGGCAATCGGTACATAGATTAGGACACTAATTCCGTGCAAATGTCAAGTATATTGATCCACATGTCTATGTAATTATATGTACATTTTCAGCTGCCCCACCCACCTCCGCTTACACCTGCCCCGGGCACTGCCCTCCTGTGCATTGAGCTCGCCGCTGAGCTGCCTGTCCGCTGAGCTCGCCGCTGAGCTGCCTGTCCGCTGAGCTCGCCGCTGAGCTGCCTGCCCGCTGAGCTCGCCACAGAGCTGCCTGCCCGCTGAGCTCGCCGCTGAGCTGCCTGTCCGCTGAGCTCGCCGCTGAGCTGCAGTATTCGCTGCCTGGGGGTTTCCATTTAGTGCAGTATTGGTGACTGATAGCTGCAGTATTTGCTGCCTGGGGGTGTCCATTTGGTGCGGTATTTGGTGACTAGTAGGTGCAGGATTCGCTACCTGGGGGTGTCCATTTGGTGCTGTATTGGTGACTAGTAGGTGCAGGATTCGCTACCTGGGGGTGTCCATTTGGTGCGGTATTGGTGACTGGTAGCTGTCAATTTGGAGCCTGCAGCGGCATCAGTATACCGTCGATATACTGGGAATTTGACGCCTCCAGCGGCGTCAACAGCGGAGTCAGCAGCGGAGTCAATATACTGGGGTATTTACCTGCAGCGGAGTCAGTATAATCGTCAATATACTGGGAATTTGACGCCTCCAGCGGCGTCAGCAGCGGAGTCAATAAACTGGGGTATTTACCTGCAGCGGAGTCAGTATAATCGTCAATATACTGGGACTTTGATGCCTCCAGCGGCGTCAGCAGCGGCGTTAATATACTACTAGGATATGTACCTGCAGTGGAGTCAGTATACCGTCAATGTGTTGCCCAATTTGACGCCTCTAGCGGCGTCGATATACTGCATGATTTGGAGCCTGCAGCGCAGTCAGTAAAGGCGTCAAAATGCAGAGGAAGGTAAATACGTATCTAGGCGTCCATATAGGCAGGAGGTCGATATATGTAGGATGTAGGCGTCGATATAGGTAGGAGGTCGATATAGGTAGGAGGTAGGCGTCGATATAGGTAGGAGGTAGGTGTCGATACAGGTAGGAGGTGAGGTAGGAAGTGAGGTAGGAGGTAGGAGGTGAGGTAGGAGGCGACGTAAGAGGTGAGGTAGCTATGTGTATATGTGGAGCTGGAGGTGGAGGTGGAGGTGGAGGTGTGGGTAGATCCTCGAGGTGTGGAGGAGTCAAATCTGACGTCATTAGCTAGCGCTATTAGCATTAGCGCCAGTAGATAGGTTGGATAATCACATCCGCGCGATGTCAAAAGACGAGATATCACATTTAGGAGGTGAAATAGGCGTCAAAGATTTAATCCAGCACGCCTGGACGTACAGTTTGTCCTGGCGGTTCATTGTTTTTGCTGATGAAGGTCAATTACTCCCCGTACGGGAGGATTTTGTAGACTCAATTGGTTGCATCTAACTCCCGTACGGGAGGATTTTACAGAGAACGTGTTGTCAAATAATCCCCGTACGGGAGGATTTTGCAGACTCAACTGGTTGCTTTTACCTCCCGTACGGGAGCATTTTACAGAGCCTACTACCTGAACCTGGCTGTCGTACGGGAGCATTTTGCATACTCAAAGAGGTTGAGCACTCTCCGTACGGGAGCATTTTGCAGATGCAGAGATCTCAAAAACCTCCCGTACGGCAGCATTTTGCAGAGCCTGCTGCCTGCACCTGGCTGTCGTACGGGAGCATTCTGCGTACCCAACGAGGTCAAGTACTCCCCGTACCGGAGCATTGTGCAGAGGCAGCGTTGTCAAATACCCCCGTACGGGAGGATTTTACCGACTCAAATGGTTGCTTCTATCTCCCGTACGGGAGGATTTTGCAGAGCCTGCTACCTGCACCTGGTTGTCGTACGGGAGCAATTTGCATACTCAACGAGGTCAATTACTCCCCCCGTACGGGAGCATTTTGCACAGCCAGAGATTTAAAAAAACTCACATACGGGCGCATTTTACGAAGGCAGTGTTGTCAAATACCCCTGTACGGGAGGATTTTGCAGACTCAACTGGTTGCATCTACCTCCAATACGGGAGCATTTTATAGAGACAGTGTAGTTAAATAACCCCCGTACGGGAGGATTTTGCAGATTCAACTGCCTGCAACTAACTCCCGTGTGGGGCATTTTGAAGAGACAGAGTTGTCAAATACCTCCCGTACTAGGGCATTTTACGGAGACAGAGTTGTCATATAAGTCCCGTACGGGAGCTTTACAGAGATAGGGTTGTGAAATAACTCCCGTACGGGAGCACTTTGCAGTCAACTACCTGCACCTTGCTCTCGCACGGGGGATTTTGCAGAGTTAGCGAGGTCAAATACCTCCCGTACGAGAGGATTCGCAGAGTCACCTGCCTGAGCCTTGCTGTCGTACGGGAACATTTTACGGCGACAGAGTTGTCAAATGACTCCCCTACGGGAGGATTTTGCAGAGTCAACTGGTTGCATCCATCTCCCATACAGGGCATTTTGAAGAGGCAGAGTTGTCAAATACTTCCCGTACGGGAGCATTTTGCAGATCCAGAAATGTCAAATACCTCCCATACGACAGCATTTTGCAGAGGCAGAGATGTCAAATACCTCCAGTACGGGAGCATTTTGCGCAGGCAGAAATGTCAAATACCTCCCGTACGGGGGCATTTTGCAGAGCCTGCTGCTTGCACCAGGCTGTCGTACGGGATGATTTTGCAGTGCCTGCTGCCTGCACCTGGCTGTCGTACGGGAGAATCTTGCATAGTCAACGAGGTCAATTACTCCCCGTACGGGGCATTTTGCAGAGCCTACTGCTTACACCTGGCTGTGGTACGGGAGCATTTTGCATAGTCAAGGAGGTCAATTACTCCCCGTACGGGAGCATTTTGCAGAGCCTGCTGCTTGCACCAGGCTGTCGTACGGGATGATTTTGCAGTGCCTGCTGCTGCGCACCCTCGTGACGACAATTTTACAGAAATGCGAGGTCAATTACTCCCCGTACGGGATAATTTTGCAGAATCTACTGCTTGCACCTGGCTGTCGTACGGGAGCATTTTGCATAGGCAGAGATGTCAAATACCTCCCATACGGGAGCATTTTGCAGAACCTGCTACCTGCACCTGGCTGTCGTACGGGAGCTTTTTGCATACTCAAAGAGGTCAAGTACTCCCCGTACGGGAGCATTTTATAAAGACAGAGTTGTCAAATAAGTCCCGTACGGGAGCATTTTGCATAGGCAGAGATGTGAAGTACTCCCCGTATGGGAGCATTTTGCATAGGCAGAGATGTGAAGTACTCCCCGTACGGGAGCATTTTACATAGGCAGAGTTGTCAAATACCTCCCGTACGGGATGATTTCGCAGAGCCTACTGCTTCCACCTGGCTGTCGCACGGGAGCATTTTGCAGAGGCACAGATGTCAAATAGCTCCCGTACGGGAGGATTCGCAGAGTCAATGGATTGTATTGTACTTGGCTGTCGTATGGGAGGACTTTGCATGGTCATCGACTCGGAGGTCAATTACTCCCTGTACGGGAGGATTCAGCAGAGGCAGAGTTGTCAAATACCTCCCGTGCGGGAGCATCTTGCAAAACCTACTACCTGCACCTGACTGTCGTACGGGGCCATTGCCAGAGTAAAGCTCTGAAAGTCTCTACCGTACGGGCCATCACTACAGTAAAGCTCTAACACTGTCTACCGTACGGGGCCATGGCCAGAGTAAGGCTCTGACAGTCTTTACCGTACGGGCCATCATAACAGTAAAGCTCTAACAGTATCTGCCGTACGGGGCCTGTCGGGCGATGGGAAGCATTAGAATCTCCACGTACGAGAGCTTTTGGTACAGATAGTCCTTTGGAATCTCCACGTACGGCCAATTTTGCACAGACAGTAATTTGAAAGCTCCCCGTACGGGTCTTTTCGGCACAAACAGTAACTTGAAAGGTCCCCGTACGGGTCTTTTCGGCACAGACACTATTGTGGAATCTCCCCGTACGGGGCCTTTCGGCACACACAGCACTCTGGAATCTCCCCGCACGGGATCTATTAGCACAGAAAGAGCTCTGGAATCTCCCCGTACGGGGCCTTTTGGCGCAATCAATGCATTCAGATTCCTCCCGTATGAGCATCTTTAGCACAAAAAGTGCCATCAGATACCTCCCGTGCGGGGTAGCTTTTACGAATTTGCGAAATTTGACGATTTTAGGCCTAAAATCTAGCCTTAACCCGAACCTCACACCACCAAGAACAGGTATAATGTGGGATCAGTATACCCAGTCCACTTGACGAAGTACTGTAGGCCATTGTTCCTCGTTTCCCGTGAGTCCAAGATTTCCTCGATTTCGTACTCTTCCTCTTGCTCGACGATGATGGGCGGCGGAGGTGGTTGTATCTGACCCGGGACGGGGTCCTGAGTGGCGGAGTCCAGCAGCGATACGTGGAAGACGGGATGCATCTTCATACTCCGGGGTAAGTCAACTCGGTAGGCATACGGGGATCCTACCGCTTTGATGGGGAACGGGCCAAGCTTCTTCCAGTCGAGTTTCCTCGAGTTGCGGGTAGTCCTGATGTTCTTTGCCGAAACGAATACCATGTCGCCGATGTTGTATACGGGTGCGGGGGTGCGCTTCGCGTTGGTGGCTTGTTCTTGTTGATCTTGGGCGGTTCGGATGTGGGTACGTAGATATTCGTGGAGTTCCAACATCTTTCCGGCGAAGTCTTTGGCATCGAGGCTGGGTGGCGGCTTATCGGTGGGCTTGATCGTCACTGTGAAGCGAGGATGGAAGCCGAAGTTTGCGAAGAACGGTGTGGCCTTGGTGGAGGCGGACACTTGATTATTAGCGGAGAATTCGGCCATAGGAAGCCACTTGACCCAATCGTTCTGTTGATAGGACACATAACCGCGTAGGTATTGCTCCATCACAGCGTTTAACCTCTCAGTTTGACCGTCGGTTTCCGGGTGGAAGGCGGTGGACATCCTTGCTCCAATCCCAAGGTGTTTGCATAACTCCTTCCAGAACTTTGCGGTAAACTGCGTACCACGGTCGGAGGTAACGTGCGTAGGGAGGCCATGAAGTTTCCAGACATTTCGGAGGTATAGTTGGGCGACATCTTCAGCGTTGACGGTTGTATTACAGGGGAGAAGGTGTCGCATCTTAGTTAGTCTATCCACAATTACCATGATCGCATCGTATCCCTCACTTTCCGGTAGTCCAGTGACGAAGTCCATGGAGACTTCCTGCCATGGTTGTTCTACTACAGATCGGTGAAGGTCGTAAGGGTCGGAGACTTTGCTTACCGGGCAGCATGGTTCCGCCAGAGCGTCCGATATAATTCCGCATGAGAGGCCAGTAGTAGTCCCTGCTGATGAGTTCGAAGGTTTTTTCGCGTCCCGGGTGTCCGACAGAAGGAGCATCGTGATACAATTTGAGGATATGAAGTTTCAGCGGATCGTAGTCGGGGACATAGAGATTACCGCGATAAAGCAGTCGCCCTTCGTTCTCGGTGCATTCGGCCAGTGAGATTTCCTTCGACTGTTGTTTGCCCTTACTTCGCATGTCGAGTATCTTATGTGGGAATGGGTCAGCTTCATATCCTTCGTTAAATAATTTATCCAGTGAGGCTTTCATTTCAGCGGGTTCATTTGATAAAGAACCCGCCAACAAACTTAGCTTTGTTTCCAGATTCTCCCTCTTCAGAACAACCTGACTCTGGTGCAAATGTCTTTCATCCCCCTCTCCAGGGAGATCTCCTGATCTTCTTGTCAGTGTGTCCGGTTTTCCACCTTGTTTCCCTGGTCGGTATTTGATAACGAAATTGAACCGTGATAGGTATTCGGCCCAACGTGCTTGCCTTCGGTTGAGCTGTTTTGTGCTCATAAAGTACTCCAGGTTTTTATGGTCCGAGATAACGGCGATTGGGTGTGCGGCTCCCTCGAGTTCTGGGCGCCATTCCTCAAATGATCGGATGATTGCCAGTAGTTCCTTATCGTAAATCTCGTAGTTACATTCCGCGGGGGAGTGCTTCTTGGAGAAGTATGCAACGGGTCGGAGGATATGGCTGTCGTCGTATTGGGAGAGTATACCGGCGGAGACATAGTCTGAAGCGTCAGTTTCCACAATGATTTCCTTCTCAGGGTCAAAGTGGGCCAGGATGGGAGCGGTGGTAAAGGCTTCCTTGAGGGCATTAAAGGCGGCTTGCGCTTCGCTTGTCCATGCCCATGCTTTATCCTTCTTTGTCAAACTACTCATCGGTGCGGCGAGTTTAGAGAATCCGTAGATGAACCGGCGGTAGAAGTTAGCAAACCCGAGGAATGCTTGCACATCCTTGACCGTCTTGGGGACTGTCCAGTTTTGTACCGTATCAACCTTTTTGGGGTCCATCCGGATGCCGTTGGGTTCGATGATGAGGCCGAGATAGGTGGTGCTCTGTGTATGGAACTCGCATTTTTCCGGCTTCAGCAGTATTCCGTTGGCCTTGAGTGCTTCGAGGACCTTTTCAACGTGAACTTGGTGTTCCTCGAGGGTGTCGCTGTATATCAGAATGTCATCTAGGTACGCTGTGCAAAAGAGGTCAAGGTATTCGCGGACGCAATCGTTGATGAAGTGTTGGAAGGTGGCCGGCGCATTGGTGAGACCGAAGGGCATTACCGTATATTCGAAGTGGCCGTAGCGTGTGCGAAACGCCGTCTTCCATTCCTCCCCCTCGGCCATCCGGATCTGATTGTATCCCTGGCGGAGGTCCAACTTGGTGTACCATTTGGCCTTGGAGAGTCGATCGAGTGTTTCCCGAATAAGTGGTAGTGGGTACCGATTCTTCACCGTTAGTTCATTCAGGCCGCGATAGTCCACACAGAGGCGGAGAGTTCCATCAGCTTTCTTTACAAAGAGGACAGGAGCACCGGCGGGGGAAGAGCTGGCTCGTATGGTGCCCTTCGCTAGGTTATCCTCGATATATTTTTTGAGGACAATTAGTTCATCGCGGGACATGCCATAGAGTGGCCCGAAAGGGGGTTCCTTCCCTTCCTTGAGCGGTATCTTGTGGTCGTATGGGCGGCGCGGTGGCATCTCGTTAGCGAATTTCTCATCCATCATGTGGTAGAACCTTTTGTATTTTATAGGTACTTTGGTTCTCCAGTCAGTTTTCGGAGCGTTGTTGATGGCTTGGTCCAGTTCGTCGAGGGTGGTGCTGAATACTTGGAGCTTATCTCTTTGAGCAAAGCGGCAGAGGGCAGCGGAGCTGACGAGGTGGAAGCGGCGTGGTGGGGTGATTCCTTTGACAGGGGCGGCTTCCTCGGAGGTGTTGCACTTACCCTTGCAATAGTCGGAGTCAAACAGTATGCTGTTGTCCTTGAACCGTAGTGTGGCATCGTGTAGTTGCAGCCAGGGGATTCCGAGCACAAGGGGGTAGGAACCGAGTGTGGTGACAAAGAAGGGGACAATTTCATGGTGCTGGTGGATGGTCATCGGTAGATAACATAGATGGGTGATTTGACCAGAGGATATGGGTCGACCGTCTATGACTTCGAGGGTGCGAGGTGATCTGAGTGGGAGCAGCGGGAGTTTATGCTGCCGCGCGAATGTTTCATCGATGAACACGAACCCTGAGCAACCGCTATCGATCAACGCGTAGGTTTGAATGGGTTTTTCGTTGCTTGCAATTTTGCAAGAAGCAACGAAATGATCACCATCCAATTTATCCTCCACAGACGATAACGAGAAACCAGAGATAGCGAACGCAGACAAAGGAGAAATGGTGGGTGGTGGCTTCTGCCCCTTTGGTTCGCCAATGTTTACCAAAGGGGCCTGGCTTTTAAAGCCGGTTGCGAGTTGGTGGCGATGGCGGCGGGTGGGCGGACGGCAGGTATGGAAGCGGCGAGGGGAGCGGGGGCCACGGCGGGGGATCTCCAGTTGGCTACGGAGTACGCCTTGGCGGGGCGGCGTTTGGGTTTGGGCGGTGCTGAGGGCCGGGAGCGGGCGGCTTTCAGTTCTTCGAATTGATCCCAAGCCGTCATGGTCTCGACCTGTGCGTCCTCGAGTTCCTCCCTGACAGCCTTAAGGGAGGCTTGTAGTTCCTCCACGTAGTCTTGGGCTTCGAGCGCGTCGAGTTGGGCATCCTCGAGTGCTTGTTGGAGGTCTTCGGTCTCTGCGGGGACGGTGGGTTCGGGCGTGGGTTGGGTGGCGGTGGTAAGGAGGGATAAGCAGGCGGTGAGGAGGTCGTGAGCCTCAGTGAGTTCGTGCCCACAGTCTCCGTCTTCCGGAAGTGGGCCATAGATTTCCAGAAATGTCTGGAGGCGGGCGACGAGGGCGGAGGTGGTGGTGGCACCGTAGCGCGTGCATCGGTCGACGATTGTCTCGTCTTGGGTTGGGCCTGTCAGGCTGGCGGCGATGTGACCGAGTTCATACCCGGTGGGGGTGGTGGTGAAGCGACACTCATGATTGAGGTCGTACTTGCCGGAGTGGCGGGCGAGGTGGATGTCTGCGCCGTAGGGTCGGGGCCCCAGGAGGTTGGCCACCTCTACTCTGGAGGAGCGTTTGAAAAGGACGAGGTAGCAGTAATCTCGTCTGCGGTGGAGAGCGCAGATGGTGCGCCAGGAGCGGGTGGTGAAATAAGTCTTGACCGGCGTTGGCACCGGGTAGGGTCCTTGTGGGACGAGGGACAGCGAGGTAGTGAGTGTTGGCCACTCCGGTTGGGGAAGGTATTCCCAAGTGTCTTCGGACGCCATTACGGCGTGGTTCTGTAGGTGGTGGCGTACGGTGCGGATGATGAAGCAACGTAATCTCAAGGGGCGGCGTGGGTGCGTATATTCCGCAGGGTACGAGGTGCGACAGTAGTAGCTGTCGAATCAATCAAGCGAGATACAACGGTCTTCGTAAGAAGAGAAAGAACAGCGGTCTTCGTAAGAAGAGAAAGAGCAGCGTATATAATAATAACCCGCGTAATATTGCAATGGCTCAACCTAGCGTGATATGCTAGTTGAGAACGAATAGGTACAAAACAGTAGAAGAGAGAGAGAGATTTTATATTGCTTCGAAGTACAAGACTTATCGCACGCCTACCCGAACACCCGCCGAAGAAACAAACGCGACGACAAAGGAAATACAAAGGAAAACGTAACCGAAAAAGATCAAAAGAGTACAACAATAAAATCTGTTCGCATCCGCGCCGTCAAAATGTAGGAAAGAGATAGGAGAAAGTCAGTCTTCCTCCTCCCGACCGTCAGTGTCGTCATACCATTCCAGTAGCCTTGTATGTTTTGCAAAATCCAATATGAGATCCACCTTCAAATTCAAGAACATCCAGTTTTCCCACGTCGCTGGTTGTTACGAACCACGCTGCTACACGAATGCGGATTAGTCATCGGGAATTCTGGAAGGTTCTGTTGGATTGGTAATCGGGTGTGTGGTGCGGGGTATAAAGGGTCGCTTATGTCTTGTTGTCTTTCTTTCTCTTTCCTTACGCAACATCTTGTTTATTACTTTGGGTTATTACTTTGAGGGATTCACTTCGCTTCAATACACTTCTTTACTCTTAGTCCACGTTACGTCTATTGTCCATCATGCTCTTCGCATCCCTCGCTATGTTCGCCGCTGTGACTACTATGCTCGTATTGTTCTTCTCGGTTACCATGCCGACCGCTGTCGCTGTTCCCCTCATCTCGGTTACCATGCCGACCGCTGCTATCTCCGTCCTCGTACGGACCCTCTCCTCTGTCTTCGTACAGACCTCTGTCCCTGCCCTCGGGTACACTACTGCCCCGTCCCTTGCCCTCGTGCAAGGCCTATGCCTTCCTCCTTGGAACCTCACGATGTCCCTCGACCCGTCAGCTACTACTTCGCCCATGGTTCTTTACACTATGTTGCGTCGTCTATGGTCGACTGACATCCACCAACTTACCTCGCTTACGCGACCACTCTCCCAGGAGACCACCCACACGCTGTTACCGTTCGCTTACGCCGCACTCTTCCTTCTAGCTTGGTCAATAGCCTACCTACTCGGTAGACTCTGCCCCCAAGTTAGGAAGGAACCACTCGCTGACCAGACGCCCCCACTACCGCCGTCCCGACGCATTCGTCGCCTCCAATGCCGTCTCCTCCGCCGCGCCATCCCGTTTGGGGATCCAACAGGGAATGACCCGGGTTGGTGTTTCCTGACACTAGCTCCCAGGGTCTTCCATGCCTACCTCACGGGCCTCGGACCTTACCCATCACCAGTTAAGGTCCTCAACACTCTCCACCAGCTCGGGGCCCCTCTACTCCCAGCCCTCGTCACCCTCCACCGGGGCACAGCCCATGTTGAAAGCCGCCCCGGCCCCTACACCGCCCTGCGACTCCTACGGTCAAGACGAATTGGGGCCAAACTCCAGATCGGGCAACTTCATCATCCCGGAGACTGCGAACCCTTCGAAATACCAATACGGCTGTCCCTGAAGAAAGACAGACTCCAGGCACTGATCGACACGGGAGCTACCGGATACGGGTTCATTGACGCCTCCTTCGCCGAAGCCCGCGGGTTACCCTACCGAGAACTTCCAACCCCAGACATCTGCAGGTAATCGACGGACGCCCCATAGCCTCCGGAGCGATCACCCACTGTTGTAAGCTCCGCCTCGAAGTAGGCAACCATGTAGAAGGGATCTCCCTATTCGTCACCCAATTGGGCGATTCTAAGGTAGTGCTTGGCCTCCCCTGGCTACAACATCACGCCGCCAAGATCCAGTTCGCCGACCGGTCTGT
Source organism: Morchella sp. 2018-W38C (assembly GCA_024713705.1). Taxonomy (NCBI): domain Eukaryota; kingdom Fungi; phylum Ascomycota; class Pezizomycetes; order Pezizales; family Morchellaceae; genus Morchella; species Morchella sp. 2018-W38C. Next base: position 3,908,550 of record JAMJEX010000003.1, on the reverse strand, counting down.
CTCCTTTCACGCCGACCGATGCCGACGACATACCCAGGCCTTATGGGTCTCGACCCTCGCCCCACTGACCGCCGCCACCCTGCCGCCCCCGCCAATACCTTCAAGGCCCACCGCTCCTCGCCGCACCCTCACCCTGTCGGCGGCCCGCTTCCGTCGGGAAGCCCAACAACTGGAAAACCAACTTTTCCTCCTCGCTGCTCGCCCCACCGGCCCGAACCCAACGCCGTCCCACTCAGCCGACGAATTGGTACCCACCACATACCACCAATACCTCCACCTGTTCCAAGAGTCCGAAGCCCAAGCACTCCCCGCCCATCGGTACATCGATCATGAGGTCCCGTTACACGAGGGCAAGCAACCACCCTTCGGCCCCCTATACGGCATGTCCTCCGAAGAGTTGAAGACTCTTCGTGAATACCTAGATGACCAACTGGCACGAGGCTATATACGCTCCTCTTCCTCTCCCGCCGGCGCCCCCGTCCTATTCATAAAGAAAAAGGATGGCTCCCTACGACTCTGTGACTACGCCTCAACGCTCTGACCGTCAAGAACCGATACCCGCTGCCACTCATCAACGACACCCTGGATAGGCTCAAGGACGCCAAGATTTACACCAAGTTGGACCTCCGTAATGGATACAACCAGATAAGGATCAAGGAAGGGGAGGAATGGAAAACCGCCTTCCGTACTCGCTATGGTCTGTTTGAATACTTGGTGATGCCCTTCGGACTCACCAACGCACCCGCCACCTTCCAGGCCTTCATGAATGACACACTACGGACCCACCTCGACGACTTCTGCACGGTGTACCTCGACGACATCTTGATTTACTCGAATACGGAAAAGGAGCATCAGCAACATGTCCGTACCATCCTGGATAAACTGCAAGCAGCGGGACTCCACTGCAAGCCGGAGAAATGCGAGTTCCACGCCGATCGCATCGGAATACCTGGGGTACATCATATCGGCTTAAGGGGTTACCATGGCTGCCGACAAAGCAGCGGCCATACAGGAATGGAAAACACCAGGCTCAGTTCACGACGTCCAAGTATTTTTGGGGTTCGCCAACTTTTACCGAAGGTTCATCCGCGATTACTCAAAAGTGGTAGCTCCAATGACGAACCTGCTGAAAAAGGATACGCCCTTCGTATGGACCCCCGCCGCAGACCTGGCCTTCAGCTCATTAAAGGAGGCTTTTACCACCGCTCCCGTCCTGCAACACTTCAACCCAGACCGAGCCTGCGTCGTGGAAACCGACGCCTCCGATTTTGTTGCAGCCGCAGTGCTCTCGCAGAAGGACGACAATGGAATATTACATCCAGTGGCGTTCTACTCCCCACAAGATGACGCCGGCGAATGCAACTACGACATTTACGATAAGGAACTACTGCAATTGTCCGCATTTGAAGAATGGAGGAAATACCTGGAGCCCGCCAACGGTGAGATTAATGCAGTGTGACCTATAAGAACCTGGAGCACTTTATGACCACCAAGATTCTTAATCGTCGCCAAGCTCGCTGGTCGCTGACGCTGTCGTCATTCAACTTCGTAGTCACCTACCGTCCGGGTGCGAAGAATGGAAAACCTGATGCTCTCACACGTCGATCTGGAGATCTCCCTAAGGAGGGGGATGAAAGACTAACACAACAGCATCAGGTTGTACTCAAGCCCAAGAACCTCCGTCTGGCCGCCGCACTAGAGGTCCCTAGGCCTGCCAAAGTATCCCCCACTCGCCAGGATGAACTGAAGACTGCCTTAGCCAACGATCCGCTGTCCGGACAACTGATGAAGGACATTGCCGCCAAGAAGAAACACTCCCGCTTCCTTCCCATAGGTGAATGCTCGATTCAGGAAGGATTACTATACTACCAGAGCCTATTGTACATCCCCGATGACGCCGCAATCAAGCTGGAGATCCTCCGTTCCCACCATGACGCCCCTTCAGCTGGACACCCGGGACGCGCACGCACGCTGGAACTACTAAGCCGGAACTTCTACTGGCCCCAGATGCGAAAGTATGTGGCCCGTTATGTGGACCACTGTGACACCTGCTCCCGGATTAAGCCGGCCCGACACACTCCGTATGGCCTCCTCAAACCGCTAGCTCCCCCGACAAAGCCATGGTCCTCGTTGTCCATGGATCATGTCACCAGCCTGCCCGAGTCCCAGGGATCGAACGCCATCCTAGTAGTGGTGGACCGACTCACCAAAATGGCCCACTACATACCCACCAGGGACACCGCCGACGCCCCCGAACTGGCCCGATTATTCCTACAACATGTCTGGAAAGCTCACGGGCTGCCCAAGGATATAGTATCGGACAGAGGGACGACCTTCACCTCGCAGTTCTGGAAAGCACTGTGCACCCAACTGGACATCAAACCACGGTTCAGTACCGCCTTCCACCCCCAGACCGACGGACAGACTGAGAGGGTCAACGCTATCATGGAGCAATACCTGCGCGGGTATGTCAACTACCAACAAGATAACTGGGCCGAATTTCTCCCTCTCGCCGAGTTCGCACATAACAATGCCAGCACGGAACCACTGGGGGTGAGTCCTTTCTTCGCAAACTACGGGTACAACCCCCAACTGGACGTACTTCCCGCCGAAGAACGACACGAAGCCCAGCCGAAGGAAGTGGTGGCGTTCGCCAATTCGATCTCCACCTTGCAAACAGCTTTGAGATCAGAGATCCTGACGCCAAGCCGCCGCTGATAGCGCCAATGCCGCTCGTCTCCCGGAACCACGCCTAGAAGTAGGAGATTTGGTATGGTTGTCGCGAAAACACATACGCACTACTCGGCCCTCGGACAAGTTGGACCACAAACGGCTAGGAAGTTCAAGATACTGGAACGCATCGGTCCCACGCCATCGACTAACTCCCCGCCTCGATGAAGTCTCACCCGGTGTTTCACGTCTCGCTATTGGAACCCGCACGCACGCAGCCCCTGCCCGGCCACATCCAGCCACCCCCGCCGCCGGTCATTGTTGAAGGAGAAGAGGAGTTTGAAGTACAAGAGGTATTGGATTCGCGGGTACGTCACCGGCAACTGCAATACCTGGTCAAATGGTCCGGATACGAACAGCCCACCTGGGAGCCCGCTCGAAACCTCGACGCCGAGTTAGTATCATTGCAACGCTTTCACACCCTATACCCCACCAAACCCGCCTTAGTCCCCAAGAGGACCCCGCGTGGCAAAGTATAATTTTCTTACGGTTTCTTTAGCAAAATGAAACCGCCCTATCTTACGTCTCCCGGTGCCTGCACCTTGTCTTCGTTTGCTAACTCATTATTCTTTTCCTATCCCGCTACTAGCTCACAGGAGCTCGCCTTCTCGGAGGAGGAGCTAAACTGTTACGAACCACGCTGCTACACGAATGCGGATTAGTCATCGGGAATTCTGGAAGGTTCTGTTGGATTGGTAATCGGGTGTGTGGTGCGGGGTATAAAGGGTCGCTTATGTCTTGTTGTCTTTCTTTCTCTTTCCTTACGCAACATCTTGTTTATTACTTTGGGTTATTACTTTGGGGGATTCACTTCGCTTCAATACACTTCTTTACTCTTAGTCCACGTTACGTCTATTGTCCATCATGCTCTTCGCATCCCTCGCTATATATTCGCCGCCAGACTACTATGCTCAGATTGTTCTTCTCTACTACGCCGATCCGCTGTCGCTGTTCCCCTCATCTCGGTTACCATGCCGACCGCTGCTATCTCCGTCCTCGTACGGACCCTCTCCTCTGTCTTCGTACAGACCTCTGTCCCTGCCCTCGGGTACACTACTGCCCCGTCCCTTGCCCTCGTGCAAGGCCTATGCCTTCCTCCTTGGAACCTCACGATGTCCCTCGACCCGTCAGCTACTACTTCGCCCATGGTTCTTTACACTGGTCCTGGAATCATATCTAATAGTTTGATTCGATGTTTGGCCCACTGTGGGCATTCGAGAAGGGTATGTTTTGATGAGTTCGTCATGCCGCATTGGCAGGGTTTTTGGTCGATGTAGGCGGTGTGCCGATCGATTGTCGTCGTTTGACACCGTATACGGGAAATGTATTTTGCTTTCGCTATTGTAAGTTTACGTAGCTTCGGGCACGGAGTGAGTGTCCCGGGACGATGATAAGTAATGGTAGCTGGAGTGTTCCATTCATCGAGCATTCGTTCTTGTAGTTGTTTCGTCTGGGTCCAGCGGGCGCGTGCGTCCCCTGGTTCCTGAAACGGAAGGAGAAGTGAGGCTATACGGTGTAGGCCGGTGCCTTTTATATCGGTTTCTTTCGATGGCAAAAGAGATATGAGTGGTTCGTGGATGGGGTGGTTGTACGGGAGGCAGAGAATTCTGGTGCCGTACTTCCGTGTCCGATAGGTAAGAAGGAGTTCGAGTGGGGGTAGGCCGGCTTCTTTTAATAAACGTTCTTATTTAGTCCAGCGGGGGAGGCCGGTTGTTATCCGCGCTGCTTCGTTATAGAGAGGAGTAAGGGAGCGGAGGATGTGGTCCGCGCCTGTCCACCAGGCTTCTGAGCCCCATAAAATCGTTGGGAGGAAAAGTTGTGTGATGAGGTGGTGAATGGTCTTAACCGTTACACCAGGTTGAAAGGAGAGGGTTCTGATTCGCTGCAGGACTTGGAGGCCCTTAGCGACGGTGCTTTCTATGTGGGGCCTGAAAGATAGCGTGGGGTCTATCCAGACACCGACGTATTTCAGCTTTGATTTGGGGTGGATTTCTTTGCCTGAGAGGATAATATGATTAATAGGTTGTTGAAGATAGGAAGAACTTGGACGGAAAAAAATGAGATCGGATTTCTCTGGTTCGTATTTAATATTGAGTGGGGCGGCTTTGTGTACTCGTTCGGCCATTCGTTCATCAAGTCTTCGGGTTATAAAGCCCGGGGTCTTCGAGATCTGGACGAGAGCATCGTCATCGATATAGGTAGTATTTAATTCTTTCTTTGAGTTTGAGGGGTCAACGATAACCCCAGCGTATATCATGAAAAGGACTGGTGAGAGGGGGGACCCTTGTGGTAATCCCGAATTAAATGATTGGGGTGTTTCCAACTCGTGATTGAAGAAAAATTGAAGCTTCCGATTAGTGTTAAATTCTGTACACCAATTTATCAAATATTGTGGAAATTTTTGTTGAGACATAATATGGGCCAGCATTATATGGTTTACGCAGTTAAAAGCACCTTGTATGTCGTTGGTGAGGATGGCGGGCCGGTCAGGCAAGGAACCCGTAGTTTTCTTTTGAAGGAGATTTTGTTGAATTGGAGTAAGAGTTTTGAGAAGGGCGTCGATTGCGGAGATGGTTGGTCTTCCGCCGAATTGTTCGTTTGTTAAGGTATCGAGGATGTCCCCCGCGGTGCAGAGTCTTTCGGCCACTATTTTTTCAAGTAGCTTGCTAAAACATTGCAGAAGAGAAATTGGTCGGTAGGACTTCGCTAGAGAATAATCTCTTTTATTTGGTTTAGGAATTGGGATGCATTTTGCCACTTTCCACTGATCTGGATGTACTGCGTGTCGGAGCATAGCAGTAAACATATCTTGTATGAGTTGGGTATTCGCCTTGACCACTGCCTTAACGAAGGTATAAGGGATTCCGTCTGGGCCAGTCGCCGAGTTGGAAGGACACGAATTTATGGCTTTTAGAATTTCTTCAACGGTAACTGTACTAAAAGTGTCACTAAGGTCAAATGAGGGAGTTCTGATTTCTGGTAGGGGGGAGTCGGGGGACGTCCAATTTGTGGGGAAGAGTTCGGCTCTAAGAGCTTGGCATTTCCCCGCAAACGTTTCTTCACCTTGTATGTCTGGTATGATGGAGTCCTTTCTCTTTCCGGAGTTAAGGATCTTCCATATCTCACTTCCTTTAGCCTCGTTAAGGGCCTTCTCTCTCTGTTTGGCCTTGGCGTTCCTGACGGCCGCTGTCCATTTCCTGTTCGCTTTTCGGAGGGATTCCTTGTCCTCCGCTGAGTGTGTTCTTCTTGCTTTTCTCTCGGCTTTGTTCAAGTTGATTTTATGTTGCGCTAGTTCGGGGGTCCACCACCTCTTAGATCTTGGGTGGGGTGTACTCATTGGGGTAACCTGTTCGATGAGTTTCTGAAGGTGTTCCAGGAAAAAGTCGACGGATTGCTTGGTGTTATTCCGATCCTCCCATGCCTCCTCCGGGAGGTTGAAGTTTGCCATTTGCGTGTCTAGGGTTTCCCAGTCTGTTTTGTGCCATAGTCGGTGGGGAATATGTGGGGTTTTTGTGATATACATCTGGACAGAGATCTTACCGTGATCGGATCCTGCTCCGTCAGGGTTAATGCTCCATCGGACGTTATTGTCAAGGATTTGCCCTTTTACAAAGGCTAGGTCGATGATTGTTGGGCGATTGCCGTTGCGGGGGAAATGAGTGTGTTCCCCGGGTTCGTTGATGAGGTGGAGTTTCTGCCTGTCTATCCAGCGCTTGATTCTTGTCGCGTTCGATTGGTCTGCCTTTATGGTATTTTTGTAGTCGTGTGCGAGGGTCCCGTACCATAGTGTGTGGTGGCAGTTGAAGTCCCCCATTACTATACAGTTCTTGATGGTGGAAATAGTTCTAGCGATGTTTGCAAAAGGTTGGCTCCGTCCTGGAGAATATATATTAAGGATTTGTATTTTTTCCTCTTGGATTTCTACGGTAATTGATAAAATGAAATTGTCATGTGAAAAGTGGTATTTGGGTTTTAGGTTGCAATGTTTGCGGATATAGGTGGCGCATTTTGAGTGACTGTGAGCTGGTGTGAAAGTGTTAAAGAGTGGCGATTCCGGGGGATGCCCGGCCTTGTTGTTCCATGGTTCTTGAAGTAATAGAAAAAATACCGACGGGTCTGTCTCTGCTTCCTCCAATGCTGACTTTGTTGTGAGCTCATTCTTTGCGCAGTTCAGCTGTTGCGCTATAGCGAGGGATCGTTGGTTGTGATTAGACATGGGTCATGTCGAGGTCGTTGTCTGCTGGTCCAGCCGCTGGCTGTTGTGTGGCTGGGACTTGAATCGTAACTTGTGGCGTAGCTGGGATTTGGGTGGCTGGTACTTGAACGACTGGGGCTGGTACGAGCGGGGTGACTGGATTAACTGGGACGGCTGGGACGACTGGGATGGGCTGTGGGGCCGCTCTCTGGGCGCTCTCAGCAAGGCGGATTTGCGCTTTCAGGGTGGCTTTTGCTCTCTCTGGGCAGGATCGGTCAATGGCCTTATGGGGGCCATTGCAGTTAAAACATCGAATGGGAGTATGAGTGCATCTAACGCCCCCTGGGCAAATAGTGCATGGGTGGCTTTCGGTCGGATGGTCTTCGGCGCAATGTCCACATTTTGGCGTTTCTTGAGAGCAGAGTTCCTGTCTGTGTCCATATTCGAGGCAGTTCCTGCATTGGGTATCTTCGCGGATGTTGTAAAAAGTTTCGAGTGTGCAACGGCGGTCAAACAAGAGGAGGGATTGGAGTCCCAGTGTCTGGAGGGTGAAGGAGCCTGGGAAGGCAATGATCATGGAGGAGTGGGTTTTTCCGATTCTCTTTTCTGGGTTGGAGATCCACCTGGGGATTTGCGCCAGGGTGAGTTTCTCGCCGTAGTTGTTCCTAATTTCCGAGGCGACGAGTTGTCCCCCCTCAATTCCGTCTCCGATGGCTGTTGGGATTCCGTGTAGGAGGAATTTCGACCATTTTGAATTGGCCCTGACATTAATGGTATCGATTCCAATTTTCGAGAGAGCTTGTTTGATTTCATGGGTGTAGGCCAGTGCTGTCTCGGCCGAAGTGTCGAATTTGGTTTCCAGGACGATATTGTGGTTGTTGGTTATCCTGGCGGTGATGAAATGGCATGCAGCATCCGGGATGGCGCCGTTGATGCCCATGCGGATTTCGGAGGGGGGGGCGGTTGCGGGGGCGCCACATTCGATAATGATTTCCCTGTTTACCTTGGTGAATCCTGGTTTGAAGAGGGGGTCTGGTCTTGCGGGCTTCTTCTTTCTCTGTACCAGTTGGAAATTATCTCCGGTCGGGTTTCCTTGGGCCGCCACCTTTCCCCAGGTGCTTTCCTTCCATCTGGAGCCGCGGGGCTGTGGGGGGGGAAGAGGAGCTGCACTTGCTCCCTGGGCTGCCTGTGGTACTTGTACAAGGGAGTGTGGGCGGGGTTGTTGCGGGGGTTGGGGACGAGGTTGTTGAGGTCGCGGTTGGGGTTGGGGTTGTAGTTGAGGTTGTTACTGTTGAGGTTGTCGTTGAGGTTGGGGTTGGGGTTGGGGCTGGGGTCTCTGGGCCTGTGGCCTTTGGGCCTGGGTCTGCTGGATGGTGCTGATGAGGGTGGCAATCGAGGAGTGCATGCTGTTAATCATTGATGTTTGCGCTTCGATTTGGTTTTTTAGGGTCTGGACTGTTCGTCTGATCTCGGTGGTTTCCTCTTCGACGCGGCCAAGCCTGTCGGAGGGGGAGTCAAGGCGGGAGACTGCATGTCTAATGGCCCAAGAAATATAGTTCAGATCGGGTACAGTGTGGGTGTCCTGTGGGACAGTGCTTGGATAGATATAATCGATTCTGGGCTCGTAATCGTTGTTATAGTGTTGGGGGCCAGCGAAGGAGGACATGAAACCATTTGCTGGCTGGGTCTGGTCTGCTGGAGTTGGATCGGGTTGTTGGGTTGATGGGGGGAGAGCGGTCGAAGTAGATGCTGGGTGGAGGAAACCCTGGATTGAGGCTTGCGACATGATAGAATGTCCCTTTCTTTCCGATGAATAAGGATTTGTTGTGGATAAGGTTCTCTTCCTTCCTTGCGGGAGGTCGAGGCTTGAAAAATCTTCACTTGAGGCCAGTTTGAAGGGTTTGATTTCGCTTAACAGAACGACAACGCGACCGTACGACGAGAAGGTAAAATGGCTCCGCCTAGTATGGTATGCTAGGCGAGGCCGTTACGCGAGAATAAAATAAAAGAAATAGAATAAAGTAACCGATAGTAATGATTGTTCGTAGCGAATTTATATCGAATCAGAATGTAGAAGAGAGAGAGAGAGATATTTATTTCGCATAGAAGCCAAAGGCTTATCGCGCGCCAACCATCACCGAAATAACTAACTAAACGACTAACTAAATACATATGGGTGGCCCTCGAAGAGGGGGCCGATAACGCGAATGGTACAGGTGAGCAGAATCTAAGCGACATCAAAGAAACCTCCCCGTCGTAAGAATGAAACCCCAACTTCTCCGTCAGACTAAACTAAGCGAGCTTTCCCTTCCGAACCGTTCACACGAAATGGATCATTACTGGAACCGGTGGACGTTGTCAGCGATCTAACCTTAACTGAGTCCGGTGGAATCCGGGCACGAGGGCGCTAAAGGAGGCCAACAAAGCCGTTGTCAGGTGCGAAAGCTAGGGGGTGGTGTCAAGAGTGGTGCCCTGGGAATCTACTTGTCAGGTAGCAGGGCGGTTGAGAGTGGAGGGAAGAGGGAGCGCGGCGCGAAGCTGGCTATTGAATAACCTCAACCGTGGTAGTAGTGGAGTGGGGTCGTCGGTCCCAGGAGCAACGGCTAAAGACTGTGCCCGAGTCGTGGTTGATATGGTGTCCTCTGGAGGGGACGTGCAAGAGGGGTGAGTCTGAGACTAAGTGTATGTGGTGGTCGCAATCGTCAGTGCCGACCGGTATTGAAGGGTGGTCCCGGGGACCAGTGCGTATATGGGTGAGGGGAGCAAGCCGCCTCGGTTAAGAATGGGGAGTTGGGGCTGCCAACTCGGTATGGTTTTGGGTGGTCGCAATCGAAAGTGCCGACCGTGGTATTGAGTGGTGGTCTCGGGGGACCGGTATGTGGGTGGTGAGGGGATCGGAGCCGCCTCGGGTAAGAATGGGTGGCCTGATTAGGGCCGAGAGAAAAGAGGGGTAAGGTCACGTGGGGACCTCGGTAAAATTTGATTTATACGCCCGGGCGAACGCAAATTTCATGGGCTGTTGAGCGCTGGCCGTAGATTCTCGCTGACTTGAGAGAACGGACAGTGTGCGAACCCAACGTGTATGGTGCTCGTGCGATGAGCAGCCGAGAGGGGGGTAACGACCGTCTGGCGGTGGCCGTCGTTTTGGCGAGTTTTGGTGCGTGATGGAAGCATCCCGTGAGGGCATCAACGCGGTGAAAGGGGGGAAGGGAGAGGGAGACTCGTGTCATAGAAGGGGAACTGGCCACCCGTAGGCTAAACCAGAACTCTGGGTATCCAACTTATCGGCGAGGAGGGCGTCCCCCAGGCTGTCAGGCCCGAGAGGAATGTAGAAGATAGATAGATAGATAGTTTTTATGTTGCTTCGAAGTACAAGACTTATCGCACGCCTAACACGAACCGCCGAAAAACAAACGCGACGACAAAGGAAAGACAAAAGAAAGCGTAACCGAGCCAGAAGTTAACCGAGAAAAAACCCAAGTGTTCGCATCCGCGCTGTCAGAAAATTTAACCGAGAAAAGTAGGAGAAAAGAGATATGAAAGCAATCAATCTTCCTCCTCTCGACCGTCCATGTCTTCGTACCATTCTAGTAACTTTGTGTGTTTCGCAAATTCCAATATGAGATCCACCTTCAGGTTCGAGAACATCCAGTTCTCCCACGTCGCCGGACCCGGAATTTTGTCCAATAATTGTGTTCGATAGTTGGCCCATTGGGGGCATTCGAGGAGGGTATGTCTTGATGAGTTTTCCATGCCGCATTGACATGGTTCCTATTCGACGTAGGCAGCATGTCGGTCGATTTTCGTCGCCTGACACCGTATAATGCAGAGATAAGCCTGGCTTTCAGTGTAAGCCACGGTTTCGACATGGTTGTACTGTTCCGAACGATGATAATTAATTGTTTCTGGCGATTCCATTCCTCCAACATTCTTTCCCGGTTGTTTGGTTTGGGTCCAGCGGGCTTGTACGTCACCTAATACTTGAAAAGGAAGAAGAAGTGAGGCAATTCGGTGTAGGCCTGTGCCTGTAACGTCTGTTTCTTTCGCCGGCAGCAATGAGGCGAGTGGTTCATGGATGGGGTGGTCGTACGGAAGACATAAGATTCTGGTTCCGTATTTCCGTGATCGATAAGTGAGGAGGAGTTCAAGGGGGGGTAGGCCCGCTTCTTTTAACAGTCTTTCTTGTTTAGTCCATCGGGGAAGACCGGTGACTATTCTTGCTGCTTCGTTGTATAGGGGTGTGAGAGAGCGGATGATGTGTTCCGCGCCTGTCCACCATGCTTCTGAACCCCACAGAATTGTTGGGAGGAAAAGTTGAGTAATAACGTGGTGGATGGTCTTAACCGTTGCACCAGGTTGGAAAGAGAGGATCCTAATTCGCTGAAGGACTTGAAGGCCCTTGGCGATGGTATTTTCTATATGGGGTCTGAAGGACAACGTTGGGTCTATCCAAACTCCGACGTATTTCAGCCATGATTTCGGATGGATTTCTTTACCAGCGACGGTAATGTGATTCTTAGGTTGTTGAAGTTTGGAAAAGGTTGGACGAAAGAAGATGAGGTCTGACTTCTCCGGTTCGTATTTGATATTGAGTGGGGCGGCTTTGCGTACGCGCTCTGCCATTCTCTCATCGAGTCTCCTGGTAATGAAACCGGGATTCTTTGAGATTTGGACTAGGGCATCATCATCAATGTAAGTCGTGTTTGTTTCCTTCTTTGACTTCGAGGGGTCAACTATCACTCCCGCATAAATCATAAAGAGGACTGGTGAGAGGGGGGAGCCTTGGGGTAACCCGGAGTTAAAAGGTTGGGGTTCTTCTAACTCATGATTAAAATAAAATTGGAGTTTCCGATTGGTATTGAATTCTTTGCACCAATTTATTAAATATTGTGGGAAATTTTGTTGGGTCATGATATGGGCAAGCGTCTCATGGTTTACGCAGTTAAAAGCCCCTTGTATATCGTTTGTGAGGATGGCAGGTCGATCGGGTATGGTGCCTGTCGTTTTTTTTAACAAAAGATTTTGTTGAATCGGGGTAAGAGTTTTGAGTAAGGCATCGATAGCGGAAATTGTTGGTCTTCCGCCGAATTGTTCGTTGGTGAGTGTTCCAAGGATGTCCCCTGAGGTACAAAGTCTTTCGGCCACTATTTTTTCAAGTAACTTACTAAAGCATTGCAGAAGGGAGATTGGTCGATAGGCTTTTGCCGCGGAATAATTTGCTTTTCCTGGTTTGGGAATAGGAATACACTTAGCGATTTTCCACTGATCTGGGTGGACAGAATGTCGGAGCATCGCGGTAAACATGTCTTGTATAAACTGGGTGTTCGCTTTCACCACCGCCTTGATGAAAGTATAAGGAATTCCGTCTGGGCCCGTTGCCGAATTGACAGGACAAGAGTCTATGGCTTTTAATAATTCTTCGGAGGTTACTATATTAAAAGTGTCACTAAGATCAAATGAGGGGGTTCTGATTTCTGGTAGGGGGGAGTCGGGGGACGTCCAATTTGTGGGGAAGAGTTCAGCTCTAAGAGCTTGGCACTTCCCCGCAAACGTTTCTTCACCTTGTATGTCTGGTATAATGGAGTCCTTTCTCTTTCCCGAGTTGAGGATCTTCCATATCTCGCTTCCTTTGGCCTCGTTCAGGGCCTTTTCCCTTTGTTTGGTCTTAGCGCCTCTGACAGCCGCTGTCCATTTCCTATTCGCCTTCCGGAGGATCTCCTTGTCCTCCGGTGAGTTCGTTCTTCTTGCTGTCCTCTCCGCTTTCTTCAGCCTGGTTTTAAATTGTGCGAGTTCGGGAGACCACCATCTTTTAGATCTGGGGTGGGTTTTGCTCATTGGGGTAACCTGGTCGATGGTTCTTTGGAGGTGTTCCAAAAAGAAATTCACGGATTGTTTGGTATTGTTTTGATCCTCCCATGCCTCGTCCGGGAGATTGAAATTTGCCATTTGGGTTTCCAGGGTTTCCCAGTTCGTCTTATGCCAGAGTCGGTGGGGAACGTGTGGAGCTTTAGTGATATACATTTGGACTGAAATTTTCCCGTGATCGGATCCAGCGCCGTCGGGGTTGATTTTCCATTGGATGTTCTGGTCAAGGACTGGCCCCTTTACGAAAGCTAGATCGATGACTGTTGGGCGGTTCCCGTTACGGGGGAAGTGTGTATACTCACCGGGTTCGTTAATGAGATGTAGCTTTTGTCTATCAAGCCAACGTTTGACTTTTGTCGCGTTTGTTCGATCTGCCTTAATTGTATTTTTATATTCGTGACCGAGGGTTCCGTACCATAATCTATGATGGCAGTTGAAATCCCCCATTGTTAAACAGTTTTTGACAGTGGTTATTGTTCTAGCGATGTTGGCGAAGGGTTGACTCCGCCCTGGTGAATAAATGTTGAGGATTTGCGTCCTCTCTTCCTGGATTTCGACTGTGACTGAAACAATGAAATTATCATGTGTGAAGTGGTGTCTGGGTTTAAGATTGCAATGTTTGCGAACGTAGGTTGCGCATTTTGGGTTGATATTGGCGGGTGTAAAAAGGTAAAAGAGTGTTGATTCCGGAGGGTGTCCGGCTGATGTGTTCCATGGTTCTTGTAGTAAAAGAAAAAATACCGACGGGTCTGTTTCTGCCTCCTCCAATGCTGACTTTGTCGTTAGCTCATTTCTTGCGCAATTCAGCTGTTGTGCTAGAGCGAGGGATCGTTGGTTGTAACTAGACATTACCCATGTCTAGGTCGTTGTCTCTTGGTGCTGCCGGTGCTGCCGGGGTTGCTGGTACTTGAATTGTGCCTTGAGGAGTCGCTGGTACCTGTTGGGGCTGATGGGACTGATGGGGCTTGTCCGAGGTTTACTGGGACGACTGGGATAGCTGACCATTGGTGCGGTCTTTTAGGGGCGTTTTGGAGAACCATAGTTGGGCTCTTAGGGTTGCTTTGGCTCGTTTCAAGATGATCTGTCAATGGCCTTGTGGGGGCCCTTACAGTTGAAGCATCGAATAGGTGTGTGGGTGCATCTGACGCCTCCTGGGCATGAGTTGCAAGGGTGGTTGTCGGTTGAGTGATCTCCTGCACAGTGTCCGTGATCTTGCCGATTCCTGAGCAATGTTCCTGTCTGTTCAAACGCCAGGCAGTTCCTGCACTGGGTGTCTTCAATATTATAGAAAGTCTCCAAAGTACAACGCCTATCAAAGAGAATTAGGGATCTAAGTCCCAGTGTTTGGAGGGTGAACGATCCTGAGTGCAATAATCATGGATGAGTGGCCTTTCCCGATTCTGTTTTCCGAGAGAGCCATCTGGGGATTTGGGCCAGCTGGAAAGTCTCTCCGTAGTTGTTTCTGATCTCCGAGGCAACCAGTTGCCCTGCATCGATTCCATCCCCGATTGTAGTCGGGATTCCGTGGAGTATGAATTTTGACCATTTCGAATTTGCCCTGACGTCAATGACGTCAATTCTCATTCTGGATAGTGCTTGTTGGATTTCGTGTTTGTAGGCCACTACTGAGTCGGCCGAGGTGTCGAATTTAGTTTCCAGAACGATATTGTTGCTATGGGTCTTTCTGGCTGTGATAAAGTGGCATTTCGCGTCCGGGATGGCGGCGTTAATGCTGGCCCGGATTTCGGTGGGGTGGGCGTTAGCCGGGGCATCGCATTCCACGATGATTTCCCTGTTGACCTTTGTGAATTCTGGTTTGAAGAGTGGGTCTGGCTTTATGGTCTCCTTTTTTTTCGACAAGTTGAAGGGTTTTGCTGAGTTGTTGGCTGCGCCACGCCATGGGCGATGGGTTTGCCGGTTGATGTTGGGTTTCTTTTCCTTTCCCTTTCGGGGCTTGGGGGAGGGCTGGGGGGGGTGCCTTCGCGCTTGGGCCTGCCTGGGCCTGCTTTTGCGGTTGAGGTTGTCGGGGTTGGGCTGGGCGGGATGGGGGTTGGACTGGAGCTTGGGTTTGGGGCCTCTGAGCTTGTGTCTGTTGGATAGTGGAGATCAGGGTGCAAATCGTGGATTGTAAGCCGGTAATCATTGTCGTTTGTGCAGCGACTTGACTTTGGAGTGTGTCGAGCGATTTCTTCATCGTCATTGTGTTTTTTTCGACCTGGCCCAGCCTGTCGGAGGGTGATAGCGTGTCTGATTGCCCAGGTAATGTAATTCAGGTCCGTCTGGGTATGGGTTTGCTGGGGGACTAAGCTCGGGTTGAGGTAGTCCCTGCTAGGCTGATACGGTTCGAAGTAGTGGTGGTCTTGCGCATATGTGGATGCGAATCCTCCTTCTTCTTGTTGGGCAGGTGGGGTTGGATCGGGGTTAAGGTTGAGGTCCTGAGTACGGTCCTCTTGTGGGGGAGGAGCTGTGCTTTGGGTTTGGGTGAGAAACCCCGAAATCGAGGCTTGTGACATGATTGAGAATGGTGATCTTTGGGGAGAATAAAGAGTTGTTTCGGATAAATTTCTTTTCCTTCCTTTCGGGAGGTCAAGACTCGAAAATTCGTCGCTTGACGCCAGATTGTAAAAAGTTTCCTTCGCTTAAACAACAACAACGCGACCGAAAGGCCAAATAACAAAAATGGCTCCGCCTAGTATGGTATGCTAGGCGAGACCGTAACGCGAAAATAAAAATAAAAGGAATAGAATAACCGATAGTAATAGTTGTTCGTAGCGGGTTTATATCAAATCAGAATGTAGAAGATAGATAGATAGATAGTTTTATATTGCTTCGAAGTACAAGACTTATCGCACGCCTAACACGAACCGCCGAAAAACAAACGCGACGACAAAGGAAAGACAAAAGAAAGCGTAACCGAGACAGAAGTTAACCGTAAAAACTCAAGTGTTCGCATCCGCGCTGTCAGAAAAAAACTGAGAAAATAGGAGAAAAGAGATATGAAAGCAATCAATCTTCCTCCTCTCGACCGTCCATGTCTTCGTACCATTCTAGTAACCTTGTATGTTTCGCAAATTCCAATATGAGATCCACGTTCAGATTCGAGAACATCCAGTTCTCCCACGTCGCCGGACCCGGAATTTTATCCAGTAGTTGTATTCGATAGTTGGCCCATTGAGGGCATTCGAGAAGAGTATGTCTTGATGAGTTTTCCATGCCGCATTGACATGGTTCCTGTTCGACGTAGGCAGCGTGTCGGTCGATTTTTGTCGCCTGACACCGTATACGAGAGATAAGCCTGGCTTTCGCGAGTGTAAGCTTGCGTAGTTGTGGGCATGGTTGTATTATTCCGGAACGATGATAATTAATTGTTTCTGGCGTGTTCCATTCCTCCAACATTCTTTCCCGAAGTTGTTTGGTTTGGGTCCAGCGGGCTTGTACGTCACCTGATACTTGAAAAGGAAGAAGAAGTGAGGGAATTCGGTGTAGGCCTGTGCCTGTTACGTTTGTTTCTTTCGCCGGTAACAATGAGACGAGTGGTTCATGGATAGGATGGTCGTACGGGAGACATAGGATTCTGGTTCCGTATTTCCGTGATCGATAAGTAAGGAGGAGTTCGAGGGGGGGTAGACCCGCTTCTTTTAACAGTCTTTCTTGTTTAGTCCATCGGGGAAGACCGGTGGCTATTCTTGCTGCTTCATTATATAGAGGTGTGAGAGAGCGGATGATGTGTTCCGCGCCTGTCCACCATGCTTCTGAGCCCCACAGGATTGTTGGGAGGAAAAGTTGGGTAATAACGTGGTGGATGGTCTTGACCGTTGCACCAGGTTGGAAAGAGAGGATCCTAATTCGCTGAAGGACTTGAAGACCTTTGGCGATAGTGTTTTCTATATGAGGTCTAAAAGACAGCGTCGGGTCTATCCAAACTCCGACATATTTCAGCCAAGATTTCGGATGGATTTCTTTACCAGCAACAGTAATATGATTCTTAGGTTGTTGAAGTTTGGAAAAGGTTGGACGAAAGAAGATGAGGTCTGACTTCTCCGGTTCGTATTTGATGTTGAGTGGGGCGGCTTTGCGTACACGCTCTGCCATTCTCTCATCGAGTCTCCTGGTGATGAAACCGGGATTCTTTGAGATTTGGACTAGAGCATCATCGTCAATATAGGTGGTGTTTGTTTCCTTCTTTGACTTCGAGGGGTCAACTATCACTCCCGCGTAAATCATGAAGAGGACTGGTGAGAGAGGGGAGCCTTGAGGTAGCCCTGAATTAAAGGGTTGGGGTTCTTCTAGCTCATGATTGAAGAAAAATTGGAGTTTCCGATTGGTATTAAATTCTTTGCACCACTTTATTAAATATTGTGCAAAATTTTGTTGGGTCATAATGTGGGCAAGCGTCTCGTGGTTTACGCAGTTGAAAGCCCCTTGTATGTCGTTTGTGAGGATGGCAGGTCGATCGGGTATGGTACCTGTCGTTCTTTTTAACAAAAGATTTTGTTGGATTGGAGTAAGAGTTTTGAGTAAAGCGTCGATAGCGGAGATTGTTGGTCTTCCGCCGAATTGTTCGTTGGTGAGTGTTCCAAGAATGTCCCCGGAGGTGCAAAGTCTTTCGGCCACTATTTTTTCAAGTAGCTTACTGAAGCATTGCAAGAGGGAGATTGGTCGATAGGCTTTCGCGGCGGAATAATTTGCTTTTCCTGGTTTGGAGATGGGAATACACTTAGCGATCTTCCACTGGTCTGGGTGGACGGAGTGTCGAAGCATCGCGGTAAACATGTCTTGTATGAATTGGGTGTTCGCTTTCACCACCGCTTTGATAAAAGTGTAGGGAATTCCGTCTGGGCCCGTTGCCGAGTTAGCCGGGCAGGAATTTGTGGCTTTTAATAATTCTTCGGAAGTTACTATATTAAAAGTGTCACTAAGGTCAAATGAGGGGGTTCTGATTTCTGGCAGGGAGGAGTCGGGGGACGTCCAATTTGTGGGGAAGAGTTCAGCTCTAAGAGCTTGGCACTTCCCCGCAAACGTTTCTTCACCTCAGATATATCTCAGATAATGGAGTCCTTTCTCTTTCCCGAGTTAAGGATCTTCCATATCTCGCTTCCTTTGGCCTCGTTCAGGGTCTTTTCCCTTTGTTTGGTCTTGGCGTCCCTGACGGCCGCTGTCCATTTCCTATTCGCCTTCCGGAGGATCTCCTTGTCCTCCGGTGAGTTCGTTCTTCTTGCTGTCCTCTCCGCTTTATTCAGCCTGGTTTTAAATTGTACGAGTTCGGGAGACCACCATCTTTTGCATCTGGGGTGGGTTTTGCTCATTGGGGTAACCTGGTCGATGGTTTTTTGGAGATGTTCCAAAAAGAAATTCACGGATTGTTTGGTGTTGTTTTGGTCCTCCCATGCTTCGTCCGGGAGATTGAAATTTGCCATTTGGGTTTCCAGGGTTTCCCAGTTCGTCTTATGCCAGAGTCGGTGGGGAACTTGTGGAGCTTTAGCGATATACATTTGGACTGAAATTTTCCCGTGATCGGATCCAGCGCCGTCGGGGTTAATTTTCCATTGGATGTTCTGGTCAAGGACTGGCCCCTTTACGAAAGCTAGATCGATGACTGTTGGGCGGTTCCCGTTACGGGGGAAATGTGTATACTCACCGGGTTCGTTAATGAGATGTAGCTTTTGTCTATCAAGCCAACGTTTGACTTTTGTCGCGTTTGTTCGATCTGCCTTAATTGTATTTTTATATTCGTGACCGAGGGTTCCGTACCATAATCTATGATGGCAGTTGAAATCCCCCATTGTTAAACAGTTTTTGACAGTGGTTATTGTTCTAGCGATGTTGGCGGTTGACTGACTCGCCCTGGTGAATAAATGTTGAGGATTTGCGTCCTCTCTTCCTGGATTTCGACTGTGACTGAAACAATGAAATTATCATGTGTGAAGTGGTGTCTGGGTTTAAGATTGCAATGTTTGCGAACGTAGGTTGCGCATTTTGGGTTGATATTGGCGGGTGTAAAAAGGTAAAAGAGTGTTGATTCCGGAGGATGTCCGGCTGATGTGTTCCATGGTTCTTGTAGTAAAAGAAAAAATACCGACGGGTCTGTTTCTGCCTCCTCCAATGCTGACTTTGTCGTTAGCTCATTTCTTGCGCAATTCAGCTGTTGTGCTAGAGCGAGGGATCGTTGGTTGTAACTAGACATTACCCATGTCTAGGTCGTTGTCTCTTGGTGCTGCCGGTGCTGCCGGGGTTGCGGGTACTTGAATTGTGCCTTGAGGAGTCGCTGGTACCTGAGTTGCTGGGACTTGGGATGTGACAGGTGGGGCTGATGGGGCTGGTGGGGCTTGTCCGAGGTTTACTGGGGCGACTGGGATGGCCGGGACCATTGGTGGGGCGATCTTTTGTGGGGCGTTTTCGGAGAACCTTAGTTGGGCTCTTAGGGTTGCTTTGGCTCGTTCCGGGCATGATCTGTCAATGGCCTTATGGGGGCCCTTGCAGTTAAAGCATCGGATAGGTGTATGGGTGCATCTGACGCCTCCTGGGCATGAGTTGCACGGGTGGTCGTTGGTTGAGTGATCTCCTGCGCAGTGTCCGCATCTTGCCGATTCCTGGGAGCAGTGTTCCTGTTCTTCAAACGCCAGGCAGTTCCTGCACTGGGTGTCTTCGCGAATGTTGAAAAAGGTTTCCAAAGTACAACGTCTGTCAAAGAGGATTAGGGATCTGAGTCCCAGTGTTTGGAGGGTGAACGATCCTGGGAGTGCAATAATCATGGATGAGTGTGCCTTCCCGATTCTGTTTTCTGGCTTGGAGAGCCATCTGGGGATTTGGGCCAGCTGGAAAGTCTCTCCGTAGTTGTTCCTGATCTCCGAGGCGACCAGTTGCCCTGCATCGATTCCATCCCCGATTGTTGTCGGGATTCCGTGGAGTATGAATTTTGACCATTTCGAATTTGCCCTGACGTCAATGACGTCAATTCTCATTCTAGATAGTGCTTGTTGGATTTCGTGTTTGTAGGCCACTACTGAGTCGGCCGAGGTGTCGAATTTAGTTTCCAGAACGATGTTGTTGCTGTATTGATAAGATTTTCATTCCGGGATGGCGGCGTTAACGGGTCCGGATTTCGTGGGTATGCTCGTCACATCGCATTCCACGATGATTTCCCTGTTAACCTTTGTGAATTCTGGTTTGAAGAGTGGGTCTGGTTTCTTTGCGGGTCTCTTCTTCTTTTCGACGAGTTGGAAGATTTTTTCGGCTGGCTTGTTGGCTGCGGCCATGCTTGCGAAGGATGGGTTTGCCGGTTTTTGAGTTTCTTTTCCTTTCCCTTTCGGGGCTTGGGGGAGGGCTGGGGGCGGTGCCTGCGCACTTGGGCCTGCCTGGGCCTGTCGTTGCGGTTGGGGTTGTCGGGGTTGAACTGGACGGGATTGAGGTTGGGCTGGAGCTTGGGGTTGGGGCCTCTGGGTTTGCATTTGTTGGATCGTGGTGACCAGGGAGCCGATTGTGGAGTGCATGCTGGTAATCATCGATGTTTGGGTAGCGATTTGATTTTGGAGTGTTTCCATCGTTCGTTTCACTATGACTGCGTTTTCCTCGAGGTGACCCAGTCTGTCAGAGGGAGATTCGAGCCGCATAGTCGCATGTCTGATGGCCCAAGTGATATAGTTTAGGTCGGTCCGGGTGTGTGTTTGCCCGGGCACGGTGCTTGGTTCGAGGTAGTCAAATCTAGGTTCGTAGGGCATGCTGTAGTGTTCGTTCTGCGCATAAATGGATGCGAAACCCCCATTTTCCTGTTGAGGGGTTGGAGTTGGGTTAAGGTCAAGATTTTGGGTGCTGTCCTCCTGTGGGGGGGGAGCTCTTTCTTGGGTTTGAGTAAGAAACCCCGAAATCGAGGCTTGCGACATGATTGAATGTGCTAATCTCTGAGGAGAATAGAGAGTTGTTTCGGATAGATTTCTCTTCCTTCCTTTCGGGAGGTCAAGACTCGAAAATTCGTCGCTTGAAGCCAGATTGTAAAAACGTTTCCTTCGCTTAGAACAACAACAATAACAACGCGACCGTACGGCCAAATAACAAAATGGCTCCGCCTAGTATGGTATGCTGGGCGAGACCGTAACGCGAGAATAAAAATAAAAAGAATAAAGTAACCGATAGTAATAATTGTTCGTAGCGGGTTTATATCAAATCAGAATGTAGAAGACGTTGCTTAAGGAAAGAAGAAGAGAAACGGTAACGAAGCGAGGGAGAGCCCTCCTAATGTACCCAAGGAAATCCCCCCGATGACTAATCCCCAATGACTCACGATCACGCAACCGACAGAGTTTTCATCGAACATAACAGAACGCAACCGAAACACCATTACTAATCCCATTCCTCCATTCCCAGCGACTCCACCAATCGATCCATGAAAGTTGCGCTTCTGGTAAATATTCCTGAGGGCTTGAGTGAATCCGGGGACTGCTCATAGAGCTCTCGCCAACGCCCTCAAAAGGCGGGGAGGAACGATAGGGGCGGTAAGTGGGTGAGGATCGCCAGACTAACGATCGAGGAAAGGTTTATGCGCAGAGAAGAGCTATAGTCAATATCGCGAGAATAAACGGGCACTGAAGAAGGCATGGACTGTGAGGATATCGGAGGTGCTTCTGAGATGCCGAATGCTCGAGATGCTTCCTGGCTGGATGCACGCCAAGTGGGCTCAGGATGCGGGCGCTTCGGGATGCATTCTGTTTGGGTAGATCAAGTGGGTGCTGTTCTCCAGACTACCTTTTGCACCCGGACGCCCTCTGAATCGTTAGCGTCTTTAACATTAATGGGTGGAGGAAGTCGAACCTGTACCACATCCACCGAGCCGCCGGCGGAAGCATAACCTCCGCTACCGCCTCCGGTTGGTCTCCTCCGAAAGCATTGCCCAGTGCTCTGGCAGTAGTCGGCTGGACGGCACGAGGTCTCTTCCCCGTGACTTTGGGGATCTCTGCTGGGTGGAGGCTTGAGGTTCTTCTTCCGGATCATCCAGATTCTCCTCAGAGCTCTCCTGAGCTGCTTCTTCTGGGAGTCATACTCGGAGTGGCTTGTATCGGCGTTTCTCCACCTCCGCACATCCTCCTGCTGCTCCTGCACTTCAGCGATGTCAGTATTGCCATCGGGAGATGGAATTCTACCCTTCTAGGGCTGCTTCTTCCAGTCGATGTGTCGAAGAACGGAGAAGCCCTTTACGAGCTATTGGGGCGTGTGGTCGACTGACTCCGGTGCTGGTCGACTGACTGCTCCGGTGCTGGTCGATTGACTACTCCGAGTGCTGGTTGACAGTGCGGTCAATGCTCGAATGATATTTCAGACTCACAGTCTGTGAATCATCATGCTCTTCGGGTGGTACTGGGAGTCGTGGTCGCTTATGAAAGAAGTGCTGAACCCGGATCGCTTGTTGAGAGGCATTCTGCTTGCTGGCAGGAGTATCCAATGTGCTCTAGGAGCATTCTTTATGCGTGTTTTGATTAGAATCAACGCCATTACAGAGTTTTCGCCGCCAAGCAAGAAGAATTTTCACCGCTAACCTCAGAGGGTAGCGATCCGCCAACCGCATCCTGGTCCGCCAACCGAATCCGAGTCATTTCTAATCACTGCTTTTACTGCACTTTCAGAAGCGATACCGAAAGTGCTCTGAGAGCAATCTAGGAGTTTGGCTTGACTGTAATTCAATTAAGAAATGAAATAATCTAATCTGATCTAATCTAATCTAATCTAATCTAATAAATCTAAAACGATGATCCCATCTATTCATAATAGCACCGAACCCAATCCCAGGAGCACTCGCCAGCGCTCAGAAAACAAGACATACCGCTATTCAGAGGTAAGCGATTGTTCGGCAGAAAGAGAAACGAGAGATTATACCAAAGGAAACTAATGACGCCAGTAGCACTCGCAAGTGCTCAGAAAACAATACGTACCGCTATTCAGAGGTAAGCATTGGTTGTGCAGAAAGAGAGACGCGAGATTATACCAAATAAAACTAATGATGCCCGCCATCACCACCACCGCCATCACCACCGCCACCACCACCGCCCAGAAGGCCCACCACCACCCCCACCACCGCCAGGAGGTCCGCCCGGAGGAGGAGGAGGAGGTCCGCCCGGAGGAGGAGGAGGAGGAGGAGGAGGAGGAGGAGGAGGAGGAGGAGGAGGAGGAGGAGGAGGAGGAGGAGGAGGAGGAGGAGGTCATGCCCGGAGGAGGAGTGCAGGAACCACCACCACCGCCCGGAGGAGGGTTACCACCGCCACCACCACCACCACCACCACCACCACCGCCCGGAGGAGGGTTACCACCGCCACCACCACCACAACCACCATCGCCCGGAGGAGGGTTACCACCGCCACCACCACCACCGCCTCCAGCAGCAGTCATGAAAAGGCCAGCAGCTCTTGGCTGCTATCCCGCAGGCGCCCAGATTACTCCCTGTGCAAGAAAGTTTATGCCAGCAACCCCTACACCCAGAGGATACTTCCTCAGGTATTTGGGGTCTAAGTCGCCGATAGCATCCTGCTGTCTATCGCGACGCCTAACAAGAGTCTGGATTAGCCTTTGATTACTGGCATCAGTTCTGGCAAATATACCTCAGTCCTTTAGCATTAACACGATGATTTCTCCTCGTAGTCAGAGTCCTCTGCTGATATCGATCATGGTGTAATCGCCTTCCTCGATATGAGGGAATGCTCGCGATAGCGGCGTGTTTCAGCATCACCCAAATTAGCACCCGCTACCGCTTCTGTGGAGCACCGCGAGTATCCTCCGAGGCCTGCCAGTACTATTCTTCAACCAACCTCGACCTCTTCCGAATCAGTGATCTGACCTCCTGCGCCGGACAGGAGGATTGATGCCGTGGAACGCTCGAGTGCTCCCCAGATACTCTGGGGTGTGCTTCAGGATCAAGTTGCAGAGCTCTGGAAACGTTATCTTTGTCAGAATACCAATGAACGAATTCTGATTTCGCCGATGGTTCCAGTCATAGATACGGGCGGGCAACCACGGAGAATGCTCCCAGAGCATCCGGTCTACCACCGCGACCATTATGGAAGGTCTATCGAAGTTCGGGACACTGGGTCCGCGCTTTCTAGAGCGCCGCCACCGCCCTCATCATCATCATCGCCTCGCCAGCAACTTCTCTAAACTCGCGATTCTGCCCTCGATAGCTTTTTCCTTCTGCCCAACATCGCAATGAGCCACTTCAAAGCGGCCGGCGAAGCTCTCATGGGTATGTATTGCTTCCGCTCCACATAGGCAAGAAACCGCTGAGAGGGCGCAAGCTCAACAAATGGAGGCAGAGAGCATCGAATGCTGCTGTTCGAGACGGTTTTGTTGACCCAGCCGGTGTTGTGCATCTCCGCTTTGAGGCTGTTGCGGACATTAGTGTACACTTTAGGCAGGTTGATCAAACCTAAAGTCATCTTTGCTTTGTTCGCCTGAGTCATTGTGTGGGTGTTTTGGGAGATTGGGGACGATGCTTCTTTAGCACCGGGGAACGCTTCCGGAGGACTGGCGTACGCTAACCGAGCACGCGGGGGAGTTTCTGGGGCAGGATCTCGGCGCCGCTTTTGCCTCGCTTCTGCCGTGGAGGGAATCAGATAGTATCCGACGGGGACGTCGGAATTGAGAGCTCTGTGAAGCACTGGCGACTGCTTTTGGAGCAGGGGCACGAACTGAGAGCTCGGTTTGACGGACAGGGGCCGACGGTGGTAGTGGCGGCGATCTGCCTAACTCTGGGGAAAAGCTGGAGACTTGTCGAACTGTTCGTTCTTCTTCGGGCTTTGGGCTTGCTGCTGGGCCTGCTGCTGGGCCTGCTGCTGGTCGCTTTTTGGAGTATGTCGCCTGCTGCTGCTGTGCCTGCTGAGCGCTGTTTGGCTTGGTGCTGCCGCTGCTGGCGCTTCTGAGCGCTGTTTGGGCTTTGCTGGGCCTGCTGGGCCTGCTGCTGTGCCTTCTGAGCGCTGTTTGGGCTTGGGGGCTGCTGGGCCTGCTGCTGTGCCTGCTGAACGCCAGGGCTTGGGTGCTGCCGGGCCTGCTGGGCCTGTTGCTGCCTGCTGCAGAACGCTCTCTATCGGCTCGACTTCAGGTTGCCCTTCCTCGCTATCGCTATCGCTATCGCTATCGCTGTCGCTATCGCCTTCTTTCTCCCACTCCTTTGGGAAAATTCGTGGGTGCCGGGGAGACGGTGGCGCTTGCTGAGGGGGCGGTGGCGGGTGCTTCTCGGAACGCGACGACTGCGGCGGGGGTGTCTCTCCTATCTCTATTGGGATAGGCTGGGTGCCTTCCTGCTCTATACGAGACGCATTTAAGGTGAGGACTTCTTTCTGCTTCTGCCTTCTTCTCTTTCTCCTGTGCCTTCCTCTGTAGCTGCTGCACCTTCTTCTGCAAAATCTCCAGCTCCTTCTGCTCCTCTATCTCCTGCTCCTCTATCTCCTGCTTCTTCTTCTCCTTCTTTCTTTTCCTTCTTTCTTTCGCTTTTTTGCTATCTGAATCGTCCGGTGTCTGGATCGCGATCTCGCTTCTTCTGTGAGCTCTGTGGAGTGCTCTGAGGGCGAGGTGAAGGTGACTATAGTGAATATAGAATATTTGATGAGTATGGTTCTGAGAGCAATAGAATTAAGGAGGATATACCATCTTATATATGATTGTTAGATGTGCAGCTTGAAAGCTCGAACTTGAAACTTGAACTTGAACCAGAACTTGAAACGTGAGCTGAATGCGCTTCCCAGAGATATCTTCAAAGCTTTGATAGCAGTGAGGGGTATGAAGTGATAGGTAGCGCTGGAAGATGGTTAGAAATCTCTCACAATTTGGAAGGAGGAGAAGGGTGCTCTTATACCGAATAGAATCAGCTATTCCAGAGCTCATCATGCTTCCGAGAGCACTCACATATATACGAAAGCACTCTCGAAAGTGTTCGACCGGGCGCTGCATATGGTGCTCCAAGCCGCCCTCAATGTTTGCTCCAATAGACGACGTAGATGAATGCTCAAGACACTCAAGATTCTACTCTGGTGGTTTGATTCAATTGAATGACGAGATGAATGCTCTAGGCACACTCGAAACGCTCTGACGGTAGTACTCCCAACATTGGTGTCGATTGATTCCAATGTTGGGTTGGAGTTTCTGTTCTTGTTGGTGTCGGGGCTCTGTGCGCTATGAAGCCAAGTCGACAGTTTGTATCGCTTGAGCTCAGAGTCGATATTGGTATTGAATTTTCCGCGAACGGTTTCTCGATCTGAATAGCTTTCGCGAAAGTGCTAACTGAGGATGAGCGAATGCTGAGAGGGCAGAACGGAGCATCGCTGGTGGCATGATTGCTGTTTCCTCTCGCTGCACGCTCGTGGTTTGTGTTTGCAGTATTCCGCTGGAGATGATGACGCCAAAGTCAGCCTTGCTCTGGAGGTGCGAGCGAAGAAGGCTTACATAATCACTCGACGAAAGCACTCTGCTAAGCGAGCACTTTGCATGCGGTGACTAATCACTTGTAGAGCACTCTGCACAACCTGTTGGCAGCGAGAGCCTCATTGGTGACAAATCGCCAGAGCACTCTGCACAATCGCCGGGCGAAGACTCTGCAGCCAGAGCCTCATTGATGACAGATTGTTCAGAGAGCACTCTGCACCGCCTGCAGGAAAGAGCCTCTCGGCCTTGGCAGACTGCAAATTCTCGAGTTCAATGAAATCGTCGTCTTTTTGCAGCAAGAGGTACAGCTCCTCCGCTGAATTTTGACAGACATCTTCGAACGATCCATCCTTAGAAGCAGATGAATGGTTGGGAAATCAATATTCACTGCTGGAGCACGATCAATCAGCAGAAACCCCGACGACACTCGACGAGAGCCCAGAGAGCATTCCATTGACATATTCAGAGACGACTACGATTCGAGTCCGACACTTTCAATTAAGATTCGGGTAATAATTCGACCTCGAATCCGAATCATATTTCGTGATGGAGGAGGGAGGCGGCGATTCAAATGGGCATAAGGCATCTACTACAGTTTACGAGGGCGCTGGGGAAGCACTTTACCGCCGAGGACTACGACGATTTAACGCTCACAGAGCCTTCTCCGATACCCATGGCACCCATTCCGTCAGCATACGAAGTTCAGAATGGCACGCTTATTTCACACTGTCCAAAGCCTCACAGGGAAACATCGACAGCTTTTTTCTGCACGCTCCGCCGAAGAAAGTGACGAAAGTGCTCCTACAAAGACTGGGCGGGGTTTTATCAAGAGGTTGGAGGAAATGAACGACATACTGGGAAAGGCGAGCTGGAATCATTCAGAGGTGGATATTGGGGGGGAGAAGGTATCTTACTACTACCGGGATCTAATGGTAGTCGTCCGATATCTTCTAGGGCAACGTGCCTTCCGGGAGTCATTTACCGGTGGAGCATAATGAATTCGGGCGAAATAATGTACGGGGAAATGCATACAGGAGATTGGTGGTGGGAGATACAGGTCCGTAAAGTTCGCCCTGTCAACTTCAAGTCGGAGTGCTCCAGGAGCAGTCGCTGATGCCGACAGAACACGCATCGAGGGGTCCACTGTTGTACCAATTATCTGCGCCGGATGCCACACATCTGACAAATTTCAGCGGGACAAGAAAGCCTGGCCAATCTATCTTACCATCGGGAATCGCGTCGCTGGCGCGCTAAGCACAGGCATTCATTCATTCTCCTAGGGCTGCTACCAGTGCCACCAAAGCTCGGAAAGAACACAACACTCGTTAACTCCGTTTTAAGACGCCAGAGTCAAATGGCACTGCATCGCACTTGGGGAAATCTTTCAAAGCATTCACGAAAGTGTTTCAGGAGGGCGAAGTTAATCAAATGCGCCGACGGCCACGTAACGACTATGCTTTTCGGCTGGATCGCCGATCAACCCGGAAAGCATTCAAACTTGCAAAAACATCAGCACTAGTGCTTGCTCGCTGGCGAGGTCGAAGTTTCATTAATCTTGGGAGCACTCGTCAAGCTCTACGCGCAAGAACCACGGTGACTACAGAGGGTACAATTTATTCGGGCGAGAACCCGGCAATCTAGAACCGTGGAATACCTTGTTGCAGATCCGCCAAAACACTCTTCAATGCTTTGGGTATGCCGAGGTTAATCCGCACGATCTCAATAAACCGACATACTGCACAATATCTACCTGGGGATGTTGAAGCACATGATGGAGTGGATTCAGGCTTTGAAGAAGATCACCGATTGGAGGAGTTCGACAACGCTAGCTTCGATTGGCGCTTTACCCTGCTGGCAGTACCAAACAAAGCATATCGTTTCTACCACCCAATGGCAAGGGAAAGAGATGCGAATCTGGGGCGGTCGTTTAGGAGCACTCGCTGCTCTGAGAACCCTGGCTGTCAAGAGCGATTTCGCGAAAGCTTTTGAATGCTGCTCAAGTCTAATAGACTTCCACTTAATGGCACAATATGGGAGTCATACAACGAAAGCACCCTGGACTATATGGAGAGCTATCTCGACGATTTCCATAAACACAAGGATATCTTTTTAGAATTCAGGGCGCATAAAGAAGACATTAAAGGACGCGAGAGATCGAATCTAAAGAAGTTAGTGGCTCCCAGAGCACCCAGCAAGCTTTTAGAGGAGATCCGGAGATTCGGGAAAGATCGTGACTTCAACTTCATCAAATTGCATCGCCTTGATGCACTACCGGAAAGACGTTGAGCGCTGGGAAAGATTCTCAAGATTCCACGGACGTTAGCGAAGCTTGCCCATGTACGGCAGGTAAAGAGGCTTACAGAGCGCCCAACAAGGCCGACGCTGCAACGCAGATACTGGACTATGGAGGAAGGCGACATGGCGTTAGAGATCCGAATTCTAAATCTGAAAGATATTGGCGGAGGTCCTGATAGCACCGACGACATCCTCTGGAGCCATCGATAACTCAAGGAGTTGCTCGACATTTTCAAAATCGAGGACCGCAAGAAAACGCCAATGAACGCCAATAGTAGAAAGCGGACTGCCCCTGAAGCGTTTTTGCAACCCTCCGCTAAATCGAAAGACTGTTCAACGAGCAGACAGATTGCAATGAGCCATATCACGCTATATCGCCTCGATAAAGGAGTATGCCGAAGATGCGGAATGCTCTCAGAGTTTTTGCCGAAGCTCTGAGAGCATTTTGAGCGCCGGGAGGTTTTCACATGCTTGCAGGTTCCGATACCAATCTTCCAAAGGCCTGACGTATACGAGGTTCACAATATCAGGTGTACGGGAACATCATCTTTTAGGAAGGGGAAAATAAGAAAGGATTGGGCATGGGTATCGGTAGGTTCCTCAGAGCAGTGGGGAGTGTTTCGGGGACGCTTACCAGGACGAGTAGAGGCTCTGTTCAAGGTACGGGATAGCACAGGGCGCTGCCAAGATAGACTATGTGTAGTTGAGCTGCTTGAGGCGAAGGATCGCAGTATCGCTGATAGCTCACATGGGCTGCTGAAGGTCTGTAGGCGGAGGAGGAAGAGGATGTGGGTCGTGAATATTCGGAGTATATTAGGAATGGCCCATTTATTTTAGGTGGATGCTGGTAATTGGCTGGTAAATAGTAGAATAGATTTACGCGGAATGAATTTAGTTGAATGCGTGAGAGCGTCGTAGAAGTGCTGTAAAGCCGCCTGCTATCCAACGATGTGAGAGTATTACCGAAAGTGTTCTCCAGTGAGAGCATTACCGAAAGTGCTATTGAACGACAGCAGTCCCGGTGCTCCGTAGAGGTGAGCGCCAGAGGGCAGTGCAGTGTTTCACGGAAAGTTAGACCAATAATACCGTCTAATTCAAAATTCGTGTCGTTCTGCTAGTACGCATGCGGATTGGAAGAGGGAGGTGAGTTGCGGCCGCTCAGTATCTGAGTCTGTTATCCAGCAAGCTCGCTCCACCAAAGCATAACGTCTTATGCATGGGAAACAATTTCCAGCAAGCTCGCGCTGGAGTGCTGCTTAGGCAGGGCATTGAGCTTTTCAGACGAGCCGTACCATGGCCTAAACCTCAAGGCTTAAATGCCTTTCACGAATCGACAAATACATACGCTATCGTCACAGGTTTGGTAGCCATCTCCAGTATACACGACAGTGCTCGTATCAGTATTCCGCGACTGATCGTTCAGTGGCGTGAAGAATACCCACGTGAGATATCGTTTGAGAGACTGGCAATGCCTACCTCGCCTTTGAAGAAAGCGACGATTCATATGGGTCTAAGTGGGGATGTCCCACCTTGAATAGTATTATTAAAGATAGCTTTCCGCAGTTTCTACGAGCATTGGTTAGTGCTATGAAAGCAGCCATGGTGCTTCCGCGACGCGGCAATATCTCTAGCAGTCAGTGAAAACCTTGTTGACGAAGAGTGTCTTGGCGAGCGATATGCTCCTGGTGTCTGGCGAAAGCATCTCAGTGAGAATGCTTTCCTGGCGCAGATAGCACTGACGACGAGTGCTTCTAGCGTGAGGGATATGTTCATGGCGCCTGGCGAGCTGCTCGTTATGTTTTGATCTCCCCACGCAGATATATTAGTGGCGAGTGCTGTCAGGGCGCTGGTTGTCTCCTGGCGTCCCCGACGCCAGTGATTCGCTACAGTCCCTGGGCGGAGACTCATTTGTTGATCGTTATCCAGACGCAGGAGGCATAATGGCGGAGAGAAGATCGCCGGTGCTTTCAGAACGATCAGCACATTGCCTGGACGTGGACGCGTGAAGGTGCACGACGCGAAGGTGCACGACGCGCTTAGAGAAGATCGCGGAGAGAGCATTGCTGGGTGCTCTATAGATGTATGTGATATCGCTAGGAGCACTCAGAGAGTAGATTAGCGAGCGCAAAGAAAAAAGTTTCATTAGACTATTTGGTACTGCTTGGAGCGAAGTTTTGGTGGAGCGAAGTGCTTGGTGGAGCGAGTGTTTGCAAGGAGCGAGTGTTTGTGGAGCGAGTGTTTGGTGGAGCGAAGTGTTTACAGGAAATGAAGTTTGTTTGGAGCGAGTGTTGCTTGAGCGAAGTGCTTGCTTGGAGCGAAAAGGAGACATAGACGATTATGCGCCTGGTGCTGCCAGAGAGGGAACATACTGCTCTGGAGGCGCTGGGCGCGTAATAGCATCGCCTGGTGCGAAAGCATTATGCTTCCAGGAACGCTTGGCGCGAAAGATTACGCTTCTGGCGACGCCTGGCGCGGGCATCATGTTGTGGCGACGCCTGGCGGAAGCACCCTGCTGTGGCGACGCCAGGCGCGAGCAATCTGCCCTGGCGACGCCTGGCAGCAGCACTCTGCCCTGGCGGCGCCTGGAGTCCGTGGCGCCCAGGGCGTAGGCTCTGCGCCCTGAGGAATACCAGAGTTTGCTGATGCAAGCACTAGTGCTGATGTTTTGCAAGTTTGAATGCTCGGGTTGATCGGCGATCCAGCCCGAGAGCACCGGAAAGCATAGTCGCTCAGAGTCGGGCAAGATTTGATTAGCTCGCTTCCTGAGAGCACTCAATGCTTTTGAAAGATTTCTGCGCACGATGCAGTGCCATTTGACTCGACGCCTTAAAACGGAGTTAACGAGTGTGTTTTTCCGAGCTTTGGTGGCACTGGTAGCAGCCCTAGGAGAATGAATGAATGCCCTGTGGCTTATTATGCGACCGACGACTTGATGTTCCCGGCGGTAAGATAGATTGGCCAGGCTTTCTTGTCCTCGCTGAAATTTGTCAGATGCGGCATCCGACGCCAGATAATTGGTACAACAGTGGACCCTCCGTAACGCTGTTTCTGTCGAGAAAGCATCAGCGACTGCTCCTGAGCACTCCGACTTGAAGTTGACAGGGCGAACTTTACGGACCTGTATCTCCCACCACCAATCTCCTGTATGCATTTCGCACATTCGCCGCCGAATTCATTACGCTTCCACCACGGGCGAGTACACCAATGACTCCCGGAAGGCACGTTGCCCTAGAAGATATCGGACGACTACCATTAGATCCCGGTAGTAGTAAGATACCTTCTCCCCCCCAATATCCACCTCTGAATGATTCCAGCTCGCCTTTCCCAGTATGTCGTTCATTTCCTCCAACCTCTTGATAAAACCCCGCCCAGTGCTGTAGGAGCACTCGTCACTGCTCGGCGGAGCATGCAGAAAGAAGCTGTCGATGTTTCCCTGTGAGGCTTTGGACAGTGTGAAATAGCGTGCCATTCTGAACTCGTATGCTGACCGGAATGGGTGCCATGGGTATCGGAGAAGGCTTTGCGAAAGCATTCGTCAGAGTCCTCCGAAATGAAAGTGCTTCCCCAGCCTCAGAACTGTAGTAGATGCCTTATGCCCATTTGAATCGCCGCCTCCTCCATCACGAATATGATTCGGATTCGAGGTCCGAATTGTTACCCGAATCTTGGTCGAAAGTGTCGGACTCGAATCAGAATAGCGCTCTGAATAGCAATCGAATGCTCTCGCCTCGCCAGTGTCGCCGGGGTTTCTGCTGATTGATCGCGCTCCAGCAGTGAATATTGATTTCAACCATTCATCTGCTTCAGCGATGGATCGCTCAAGATGTCTCGTCAAAATTGCAAGGAGGAGCTGTACCTCTTGCTGCAAAAGGGCACGACGATTTCATTGAACTCGAGAATTTGCAGTCTGCCAAGGCCGAGGAGGCTTTTTTCCTGCAGGCGGTGCAGAGTGCTCTACTTAACAATCTGTCATCCAACGAGGCTCTGCTGCAGAGTGCTCGCCGAAATGCGACAGCAGAGTGCTTTCATGCGATTTGTCACCAATGAGGCTCTCGCTGCCAACAGGTTGTGCAGAGTGCTCTACAAGCGATTAGTCACCGTGATGCAAAGTGCTCGCTAGCAGAGTGTTTGCCGAGTGATTGTAAGTTGGCCAAGACTCTCCAAAGCAGAAAGCAAGGCTGACTTTGACGCTCATACATCTCCAACGGAATACTGCAAACACAAACACGAAGCATGCAACGAGAGGAAACAGCAATCATGCCACCAGCGATGCTCCGTTCTGCCCTCTCAGCATTCGCTCATCCTCAGTTAGCACTCGCGAAAGCTATTCAGATCGAGAAACCGTTCACAACGGAAAATTCAATACCAATATCGACTACGAGCTCAAACGATACAAACTGTCCGACTTGGCTTCATAGCGCACAGAGCCCCGACACCAACAAGAACAGAAACTCCAACCCAACATTGGAATCCAATCGACACCAATGTTGGGAGTCGGTACTACCGTCAGAGCGTTTCCGAGGCCAGAGCATTCATCTACGCTATTCAATTGAATCAAACCACCAGAGTAGAATCTTCGAAAGGTGCTCAGAGATTCATCTACGCCATCTATTGGAGCAAACATTGAGGGACGGCTTGAGCACCATATGTAGCGCCGGTCGGAAAGACCGAGAGTGCATCGAGATGATAGCACACGGGTGTTTCGAAGATGAGATGAGCTCTGGAATAGCTGGATTCTATCCGGCATAAGAGCACCCTTCTCCTCCTTCCAAATCGCGAGAGATTCCTCGACCATCTTCCAGCGCTACCTATCACTTCATACCCTCACTGCTATCAAAGCTTTCAAGATATCTCTGGAAGTCAAGATTCAGCTCACACGCTTTCAAGTTTACGGTTCAAGTTCCAAGTTTCAAGTTCGTTTTCAAGCTGCACATCTAGCAATCATATATAAGATGGTATATCCTCCTTAATTCTATTGCTCTCAGAACCATACTCATCAAATATTCTATATTCACTATAGTCACCTTCACCCCCGCCCTCAGAGCACTCCACAGAGCTCACAGAAGAAGCGAGATTATGATCCAGACACCGACGATTCAGATAGCAAAAACGCAAAGAAGGAAAAAGAAGAAGGAGAAGAAGGGAAGAAGAAGCAGTAGATAGAGGAGCAGGAGATAGAGGAGCAGAAGGAGCTGGAGATTTTGCAGAAGAAGGTGCAGCAGCTACAGAGGAAGGCACAGGAGAAAGAGAAGAAGGCGAGAAGCAGAAAGAGAAGTCCTCACCTTCGCTGCCTCAGAAAGAGCAGGAAGACCCAGCCTATCCCAATAGAGATAGGAGAGACACCGCCGCAGTCGCCGCTGCTCGAGAAGCACCCGCCACCGCCTCAGCAAGCGCCACTGCCTCGCACTCCACCTAATTTTTCCCAAAGGAGGGGAGAAAGAAGGAGAAGGATAGCGATAGCGATATGATAATGAAGGAGATGGGAAGGGCAACCTGAAGTCGAGCCCGATAGAGAACGTTCTGCAGCAGGCACAGCAGCAGGCCCAGCAGGCCCGGCAGCACCCAAGCCCACAAAGCGCTCAGCAGGCACAGCAGCAGGCCCAGCAGGCCCAAAGCAGCACCTGCAAGCCCAAACAGCCAAGAGAAGAGCAGCAGGCCCAGCAGGCCCAGCAGCACCCAAGCCCAAACAGCGCCAGAAGGCACAGCAGCAGGCCCAGCAGGCCCAGCAACCAAACAGCGCCAAGAGGCACAGCAGCAGGCCCAGCAGGCCCGGCGACATACTCCACAAAGCGACCAAAGAAGCAGCAGGCCCAAAGAGCAGGCCCAGCAGCAAGCCCAAAGCCCCAAGAGAACGTAACAGTTCGACAAGTCTCCAGCTTTTCCCCAGAGTTAGGCAGATCGCCGCCACTACCACCGCTGCCCTGTCCGTCAAACCGAGCCTCAGTTCGTGCCCCTGCTCCAAAAGCAGTCGCCAGCCAGCTTCACAGAGTTTCAATTCCGACGCCCCGCCGGATACCAATACCCAGTTCCTCCACCGCAGAGCAGAGGCAAAGGCGGCGCCGAGATCCTGCCCCAGAAACTCCCCCTCAAGGCTTCGGGTTAGCGACGCCAGTCCTCCAGAAGCGTTTCGTGCTGCAGAAGCATCGCCCCCAATCTCCCAAAACACCCACACAACGACTCAGGCGAACAAAGAAAGATGACTTTAGGTTTGATCAACCTGCCTAAAGTGTACACTAACGCCCGCAACAGCCTCAAAGCGGAGATGCACAACACCGCTGGGTCAACAAAACCGCTCTCCGAGAGCAGCAGCATTCGACGCTCTCTGCCTCCATTTGTTGAGTTTGCGCCTCAGCGTTTCTTGCCTATGTGGAACGGAAGCAATATCAAGAACTCCGCAGAGCACTCGCCGACGCTTTGAAGTGGCTCATTGCCGATGTTGGGCAGAAGGAAAAGCTATCGAGGGGCAGGGGAATCGCGAGTTTAGAGAAGTTGACGACGATGATGATGATGATGAGGACGGTGGCCGGCGCCTAAGAAGCGCAGAACGGACCCAGTGCCCGCCGAACTCGATAGACCTTCCATAATGGTCACGGTAGACCCGATGCTCTGGGAAAGCATTCTCCGTAGTTGCCCCGCCCGTATCTATGACTGAACCATCGATTTAAATCAGAATTCGCTCATTGGTATTCTGACAAAGATAACGCTTCCAGAGCTCTGCAACTTGATCCTGAAGCACACCCCACCCGACAGAGCAATCAGGAGTATCTGGGGAGCACTCGAGAACGCTCCACCGCATCCAATCCTCCTGTCCGCCGCAGGAGGTCCAGATCACTGATTCGAAGAGGTCGAGGGTTGGTTGAAGAATAGTACTGGCAGGCCTCGAGGATACTCGCGGTGCTCCACAGAGCGGGCGCTGGTGCTAATTTGGGTGATGCTGAAACACCGCCGCTTATCACGAAGATTCCTCATATCGAGGAAGACGACACCACGATCGATATCCCAGCAGAGGACTCTGACTACGAGGAGGGAAATCATCGTGTTAACGCTAAAGGACTGAGGGTATATTTGCCTCAGAACTGATGCCAGTAATCAAAGGCTAATCCAGACTTGTTAGACGCCGCGACAGACAGCAGGATGCTATCGACGACTTAGACCCTACATGTGCCAGGAGTAATCTGACGCACAAGAGAAATTTCGCCGCTACGAGTAAACGACCCGCGCCCGATAGCACACACAAGGCGGTGGTGGCGCGGTAACCCCTCCTCCCACGATGGTGGTTGTTGGTGGTGGCAAGGGCAGAACCTCTCCGGCCGGTGGTCGGTACGGGAATCCTCCCATGGACCTCCTCCTCCTCCTCCTCCTCCTCCTCCTCCTCCTCCTCCTCCTCCTCCTCTCCTCCTCCTCCTCGGTGGTGGTGGTGGTGGACCTTCTGGAGGCGGTGGTGGTGGCGGCGTGGTGGTGGCGTGGTGGTGATGGCATCATTAGTTTTATTTGGTATAATCTCGCCTCTCTTTCTGCAAGACAATCTAACGCTACCTCTGAATAGCGGACGTATTGTTTTCTGAAGACTTGCGAGTGCTACTGGCATCATTAGTTTCCTTTGGTATAATCTCTCGCTTTCTTTTCTGCCGAACAATCGCTACCTCTGAATAGCGGTATGTCTTGTTTTCTGAGGCGAAGTGCTTCCTGGAATTGGGTTCGCTATTATGAATAGATGGGATCATCGCTTTTAGATTTATTAGATTAGATTAGATTAGATTAGATCAGATTAGATTATTTCATTTCTTAATTGAATTACAGTCAAGCCAAACTCCTAGATTGCTCTCAGAGCACTCGGTATCGCTTCTGAAAGTGCAGTAAAGTGATTAGAAATGACTGGATTCGGCTGACCAGGATGCGGTTGAGCGGATCGCTACCCTACGAGGTTAGCGGTGAAAATTGTTCTTGCTTGGCGACGAAAACTCTGTCGCCAAGCGTTGATTTCTAATCAAAACACACAAAAGAATGCTCCTAGAGCACATTGGATACTCCTGCCAGCAAGCAGAATGCCTCTCGACAAGCGATCCACGGCTTCAAGACTTTTTCCGAAAGTTTACCACGACTCCCAGTACCACCCGAAGAGCATGATGATTCACAGACTGACGAGTCTAATGTATCATTCCGAGCATTGACCGCGACTGTCAACCAGCACCGAGAGCAGTCAGTCGACCAAAGACTCGGAGAATAGTCGACCACCGCCTAATAGCAGAAGGGCTTCTCCGTTCTTCCGACACATCCACTGGAAGAAGCAGCCCTAGAAGGGTAGAATTCCATCTCCCCGATGGCAATACTGACATCGCTGAAGTGCAGGAGCAGCAGGAGGATGTGCCGGAGGTGGAGGAAACCGCCGATACAAGCCACTCCGAGTATGACGACTTTCAGAGAACGCCAGAGAGCTCTGAGGAGAACCTGGATGACCCGGACGAAGAACCTCAAGCTTCCACCCAGCAGAGATCCCAAAGTACGGGAAGAGACCAGACCGCCCAGCCGACTACTGCCAGAAGCACTCTAAGAATGCTCGGAGGAGACCAACCGGAGCGGTAGCGGAGGTTATTGCTTCCTCCGACGTCTCGGTGGATGTGGTACAGGTTCGACTTCCTCCCACCCATTAATGTTAAAGACAACGCTAACGATTCAGAGGGGAGCGCGTCCGGGTGCAAAGGTAGTACGGAGAGCAGCACCCACTTCGGTACCCAAACAGAATGCATCCCAGAGAGCGCCCACCGCATCCCACAGAGCGCCCACTTCGGCATCCAGCCAGGAAGCATCTCAGAGAGCATTCCCGGCATCTCAGAGAGCACCTCCGATATCCTCACAGTCCATGCCTTCTTCAGTGCCCGTTTATTCTCGCGATATTGACTATAGCTCTTCTACACGGCACATAAACCTTTCCTCGACGATGCTCGAGGTACGGGCGATTCTCACCCACTTACCACCCCTATCGTTCCTCCCCGCCTTTTGAGGGCGAGAAACTCTACGAGCAGTCCCCTGATTCCTCAAGCCCTCAGGAATATTTACCAGAAGAACCAAGATATGATATTGCAGTTTCCTTCATCTATCAGGGACGAAGGAAATGTTCCTATAGCAGAAAGTGAGGTTAGTAGTATTCCCGATAAGACGACCGCTGAGAAGATCATTAACATTCGCATGAGTAACCTATCTCAGAGGTCTTTGTTACCTAGCTCGAGGAGTGCAAACATTCTCTCAATGCAAGCCCAGAGGATTGAGAAGGAGTGCAGCACGCTAATCGGGGACCACACTCTTCTACACGAGCCTTTTCCCCCTGCAGCGAGGCTTTCGGTACTGGTAGTAAATATGTGGGCAACTGCCAGTCGCAGGGTGGGATGTGCAGTAGATCTCGACGAGGTCGTTATCAAACAGGTGAATGCTCTTGAAACGTTGACGAGTGCTCTAGAAGCGTAATTGACGACGATAGGTCAGAAGTCTACACTCCCGATGTCACGGCGCGCCAAGAGTCGGGTTGGAAAGGGATGGAATCGGAAGGCAGGGACAGGGAAGAGTTTTCATATGCGGATTAGTCATGTTGCCTTGTATATATATCGCTCGTCGTCTCCTTTGTCTTTCTTTCCTTCTCTCCTTGTTCAACCTTACTAGTAAATAGGTGAACGAATACTTTGTCTTTCAATTACTGTTTTCTTCCTCTTCGGAGCCGCTGTTATTATCAATAAACGCTGTTATCTTTTATCTATCGTACTTATAGTACCCGCTGTTTCATCTCGTAGTCTTTATCGACGTACGACCACTTCTCGCTTAGAACTCGTATCCGAAGTTCTTCCGACCGCTGTTGTGTGCTTAGGCCACCCGCCGAATATCTACATCCCTCTTTAACCGAGGCCATCGTCCACCGCCTTACATTAAGGTTGAACCAACTCCTGCCTACCCACACAATCCCCACCACGCCGTAATGGCGTCCGCTGAAGATACCTGGGAATTTATTCCCCAGCCTGAGTGGCCAACACTCACCGCTTCGCTGTCCGTTGCCCCCCAAGGCCCCCGCCCGCATCTCACATCGGTGAAGACTTACTTCACTACCCGCTCCTGGCGCACCATCCGTGCCCTCCACCGCAAGCGAGATTATTGTTATCTCGTCCTCTTCAAACGTTCCTCCCGGGTAGAGGTAGCCAACCTCCTCGGGCCCAAACCCTTCGGCGCAGATATCGATCTGGCCCGATCCTCCGGCAAGTACGACCTCAACCATGAGTGTCGCTTCGCCGTCACCACCACCGGGTATGAACTCGGCCACATCGCTGCCGCCTTCACAGGCCCAACCCAAGACGAGACAATCGTCAACAGGACAACGTGCTACGGCGCCACCCCAACTGCTGCTCTCGTCGCCCGCCTTCAGGTCTTCTTGGAGGTCTACGGCCCACTCCCAGAAGATGGGGACTGTGGGCTCGAACTCATCGAGGCTCACGACCTCCTCACCGCCTGTCTCTCTGCCCTCACTGCCGCCCCCGAACCCGCTCCCGCTCCCACCGCTGCCGCGGAGGTCGAAGACCTCCAGCAAAAACTAGAGGACGCTCAGTTCGACGCTCTGGAGCTACAAGACCACGTTGAGGGACTACGAGCCTCGCTCAAGGTCGCGCAAGACGAGCTCGAAGACGCCCAAGTCGAGGTTGCCATGGCTTGTGACCAGATCAGGGAGCTTCAAGCCGAACTCGCCCCGACCCCAGCGCCACCCAAACCAAAACGTCGACCCCACAAGGCCCACTCCGTCGCCAACTGGAGGTCCCCTGCGGCGGTCGCCCCCGCACCGGTCGCCGTACCAACCCCCGCCGTTCTCCCTATCATCACCGCTGTCCCCAAATCCCAACCGGCTTTAAAAGCCATGCCCCTTTGGTAAACATTGGCAAACCAAAGGGGCAGAAGCCACCACCACCACCACCAGCACCCAAGCTCGCGGTCTCCGCCGCCGCCACCCTCACGGAGGAAGAATTGTCGGGGGATCAACTCGCCCTCGACTGCCTCCTCTCCCAACCTGGGTCCACCCCCATCGCCGCCAAGGCGCTCATCGACACCGGGGCCTCCGGGTACGCCTTCATTGACTCGGAATATGCGAAGGCCCACCGTATCACCATCACCCCACTCCGCGAAGCCAGAGCCCTGGAAGTCATCGATGGCCGACCGATCGAGTCAGGAGCAGTAACGCATATCGCGAAGCTCTCCCTGAATATCGGAGGGCACCAAGAAGACGCACCGTTCTTCGTGACGAAACTAGGCCACTTCCCGATCGTCATGGGAATCCCGTGGATGCGCCGCCATGACGTCTGTCTCCGGCCCAAGGACAATCAAGTCACCTTCGACTCGAAGTTCTGCCGCCGCAACTGCTTGGCGTCCACCGCTCCCGCCATGGTGCACGCGCCCGCTCGCCCACCGCCGACACACCCATCGCCCATCTCGGTATGCTCCATAGCTGCCGCTCCCTTCCACCGCCTCATCAAAAACAGGAAGGGATCACTGTTCTGTGCCTCGCTCCGGGCCATCGATGCAGTCCTGAGGGGAGACGACCCCGCGCTTGACAACCTGCCGCTCCGCTACCAAAAATTCGGAGCCCTCTTCTCCAAAGCAGATGCGAACCGCCTGCCCTCGCACGGACCCCAGGACCACGCCATAGTCCTGGAACCTGGCCAAGAACCCCCCTTCGGTCCCATGTACAACATGACCAGGGAGGAACTGAAGGCCCTCCGGGACTACATCAGCGAAAACCTGGCGCGCGGTTTCATCCGCTACTCCGAGTCCCCTGCCGGCGCCCCAATCTTATTCATCAAGAAGGCCGATGGATCACTACGTCTCTGCGTGGATTACCGCAAGCTCAACCAGATGACGATAAAAAACCGCACCCCGTTGCCGTTATTCCCCGAGACCCTGATGCAGGTAGCCAAGGCCAAGTACTACACCAAACTGGACCTACGCGAAGGCTATCACCAAATCCGCATCAAGGAGGGGGACGAGTGGAAAACAGCCTTTCGGACCAGACAGGGCCTCTACGAATACTCGGTGATGCCGTTTGGGCTGACAAATGCCCCGGCAACCTTCCAACACTGGATCAACACCCTCCTGCGCCCCCATCTGGACGATTTCGTGACGGCCTACCTTGATGACATCCTCATCTACTCCGATACCCTGGAGAAGCACGAGGAACACGTCGAGCGGATCCTGACCATCTTGGCCAACAACGATGTCCACCTAAAGCCGGAGAAATGCGAGTTCCATGTTCAGGAAACTAAATACCTGGGCATGATTCTCACCCCTGAAGGACTGAAAATGGACCCCTCGAAGGTCTCCGCAGTGCAAGAATGGGAATCACCCGGAACACTCAAGGAGGTTCAAGCCTTCTTAGGCTTTGCGAACTTCTACCGGCGGTTCATCAAGGGTTACTCCCGAGTAGTAAGCCCCCTCACGGCCCTCACTAAGAAGGGAATCAAGTTCGAGTGGACAATGCAAGCACAACAGGCGTTCCAGAAACTCAAGGACGCCTTCACTTCCGCCCCAATCCTCCGGCACTTTGACCGGACACAAGAGTCACCGTCGAGACAGATGCCTCCGACTACGTCTCCGCCGCAATCTTGTCGCAATACGATGACGAAGGTGTTCTCCACCCCGTAGCCTTCTTCTCCAAGAAGCACTCCCCCCCGGAGTGTAACTAC
Source organism: Morchella sp. 2018-W38C (assembly GCA_024713705.1). Taxonomy (NCBI): domain Eukaryota; kingdom Fungi; phylum Ascomycota; class Pezizomycetes; order Pezizales; family Morchellaceae; genus Morchella; species Morchella sp. 2018-W38C. Next base: position 3,867,363 of record JAMJEX010000003.1, on the reverse strand, counting down.
GAGATCTACGACAAGGAACTCCTGGCTATCATCCGAGCGTTTGAGGAATGGCGCCACTACCTGGAATCTGCACGATTCCCCGTGAAGGTTTTGTCCGACCACCGGAACCTGGAGGCCTTCATGACCACGAAGATGCTGAACCGCCGTCAAGCCCGATGGTCCGAATTCCTATCCCGCTTCGACTTCGTCATCCAGTTCCGCCCAGGCAAACAAGGAGGTAAACCCGACGCGTTGACTAGGAGATCAGGAGATCTCCCCAAGGAAGGGGATCAAAGGCTCGCCCACCAGTCGCAGGTGATATTGAAGACGGAAAATCTGGCCACAGAAATAAAGCTTGGTTTGTTGTCGGCTTCTTTTTCAAATGAAGCCGCCCAAGGATCGTCCTCTGTTCAGGAAATGTTGACCCATGCTTACCAAGTTGACAGTTTCCCCACCAAGATCCTCAAAATGCTGAACGAGGGCAACAAGCACTCCAGGGAAATTTCCCTATCGGAGTGTTCCAAATCCCCCGACGGTTGGCTCCTATACCGAGGAGCCATCTTCGTGCCAAACGACGCCGACCTCCGACTCCGACTCGCCTACGACCACCACGATGCACCCTCCGCCGGCCACCCCGGACGCGCTAAGACCCTCGAACTCCTGGCCCGCAATTACTACTGGCCCACTATGAGGAAGTACGTCGATCAATACGTCCGGAACTGTCACCTCTGCCGACAGTCCAAAGCCTCCCGCAACCGCCAACAAGGTTCCCCCCCATGTCCGACGACGTCGACGAGACTTGGACTTTGTCGCCTCGCTTCGAACGCCATTAACGCCATCTTGGTCATAGTCGACCGACTAACCAAGATGCGCCATCTCCTGCCCACCACGGAAGAAGCCAACGCGCAGGACGTCGCCCGCCTGTACCTAGACCACGTATGGAAGCTGCATGGCCTCCCGGACAACATCGCTTCCGACCGTGCACACAGTTCACGCCGGACTTCTGGAAGTCCTTTGCATACGCTTACAAATCGCCTCGATATTCCACGGCCTTTCACCCTCAAACCGATGGCCAGACGGAAAGAATCAACGCGTGATGGGAGCCTTTACGGTTTTACCAACAGGACGACTGGAGTCAATTCCTCCCGATGGCTGAGTTTGCGGCGAACAACCACACCTCCGAGACTACCAAGATGTCTCCCTTCGAGGCTAACTACGGCAAACACCCGCGCATGACCTTCGGCCCTCTCTCTCACGGAAGGACCACACAGGAGGACCAAGCCAACGGTATGGCCCGCGATATGTCACAAGTTTTCGAGTTCCTCCGCACTGAGATGCTTCGATCCCAGAAGATACAAGAGGAGTTCGCCAACGCACACCGCACACCCGGGCCGAGGTACGAAGTCGGGGATAAGGTCTGGCTCAGCACGCGGAACCTCCACACACAGCGGCCCTCGAAGAAACTGGATTGGAAGCAGGTTGGCCCATACGAGATCAAACGAAGGATTAATCCTTACGCTTATGAGCTCAAGCTGCCCGCCTCCATGAAGGTACACCCCGTCTTCCATACTTCGTTGCTGTCTCTCGCCGCCCAGGACCCCGTACCAGGACAAGAACAGCCGCCACCGCCGCCAGTCGAAGTAGAAGGGGAACAAGAGTGGGAAGTAGACGCTGTAGTGGACTCCCGCCGCATACGAGGACGCTTTCAATACTTGGTCCGTTACGCTGGATACGCCGACGCCTCATGGCAACCCCCCGAGGACCTCGAGCACGCCCCCGAACTGGTCACTCAGTTCCACGCTCAATACCCCCGCAAGCCTAGGCCTAACAGGAGTCAGGCCTGAAGGAGGAGGGTACTTTATGTCACGGCGCGCCAAGAGTCGGGTTGGAAAGGGATGGAATCGGAAGGCAGGGACAGGGAAGAGTTTTCATATGCGGATTAGTCATGTTGCCTTGTATATATATCGCTCGTCGTCTCCTTTGTCTTTCTTTCCTTCTCTCCTTGTTCAACCTTACTAGTAAATAGGTGAACGAATACTTTGTCTTTCAATTACTGTTTTCTTCCTCTTCGGAGCCGCTGTTATTATCAATAAACGCTGTTATCTTTTATCTATCGTACTTATAGTACCCGCTGTTTCATCTCGTAGTCTTTATCGACGTACGACCACTTCTCGCTTAGAACTCGTATCCGAAGTTCTTCCGACCGCTGTTGTGTGCTTAGGCCACCCGCCGAATATCTACATCCCTCTTTAACCGAGGCCATCGTCCACCGCCTTACACCCGAGTGCGCTCGCACTTGATGCACGAGGTTAAAGGGCGCCTGGCAGACTCGACCATCTATGGGCTTGGAAAGCTCCCGAGTCCTGAGGCGAGGGCTGCTCAAGTAGAGTATCTTTTGAAGAATGATCGCTTCTTGAGCCCTGCGCAGCATTACGGTATGATTAATCCCCAACGAGCACTCGGGGGTGCTAATGAAGCACTCGGGTGTCAATGCTCGGAGAGCACTCGCGAACGCTGCTAACGGTTACCAGACCTACCGTCTACGGTTTCTTGCGCCAGAGATTATCGACATAGTGTACTATAAATACTTTGATGGGGTCAGGATGCGAGGGGTAAAAGACCCCGAGTTCCTAGAGCGGATTACCCCTACGTTTATTTGCCTGATATCCACTGCGATTTGGCATGGCATTCGGGCATGGTCAGCGAACATACGTGAAGCCTGACCATTTCCAGTCACAGAACGAGAGTGTTGTCAGTAAGATCCCTGATCCTCATATCCCTTAGAGCGATAGCGAAGTGCTTTGAGCAGTAACGGTGCTCTCAGGGCTATAGTAGATCTCCGCTGACATTGAATACGAGTAGAAACGTTCAACAGAATGAGCAACACATGGAAGGGGAGGAGTAGGCAGAACCAGGAGGCAACGTTGGAGGTGATTAAGGATAACCTCCGGGAGAAGGTATGGTATAGATGGAGGTTACAATGGCAGAGTGCTTTCTGAACACTGAGGCTAACGTTGATAGATACGAGGGAAGAAGGGCATCACTATCGAGGTGATACCGAAGATGGATTCAGCGAGACGACGAAGCGTTAGCGGCCGATCTTATGCGGCATTCGAACGCCGAAAGCACCCCCGAGTGCTCCAGGGGATATCACTGGTTCCGACCATGATGGCGGCCAGGATGAGGTGGTTCACGCTCAACTTCGGGGCATTGAAGCGGAAGAGGAAGGCGAAGAGGAAGAAGAGGAGCAAGAAGAGGGTGATCAGGAAGGGGGCGAGGAGGAAGAGGATGTGTAGAGCACCTGAAGAGCTTTGGGGAGCACTGCCGAGCATGGACGCTGAAGTGCTTTGGAGAAAGACTGGGAGCGCTTTGGAGGCGAAGTGCTGGAGAGCACTGGGAGCGCCTGGAGCGAAGTCTGGAGAGTACTGGCGAAGTGCTTGGAGGCTGAAGAAGAGCACTGGCTAGTGCTTTGGAGATGGGAGTACCTATATACCTATCCTATATTCAATTAGCGAGTTGAAGACGGTCTGTAGTTTTAGGATTTAGCAATCGAATCACGGTTTTGAATGCTCTTGAGAGCAGTGCCCACTAACGCAAAGAGTAGTATGCATTGTAAAACAGACAGTGAAGGGTAAAATGCGGTATCGAGCTGCTGGAGCAGTCGGGAGTGCTCCAGAAGCATTAGCTATATGCCCAGGAGTCGTCGAGAGCTCCAAGAGGCCCAGCGAGATAGGTAGTAGTCTCCGGCGAGAGAAGATTGTCGCGAGCGCAGAAAGCATTCCGTTGCGAGAGCGCCAGGCGAGAGAGCATTCCGTTGCGAGAGCGTCAGGCGAGAGAGCATTCCGTCGTGAGAGCGTCAGGCAAGAGAGCATTCCGTTCCGAGAGCGTCAGGCGAGAGGGCATTCCGTCGTGAGAGCGTCAGGCGAGAGAGCATTCCGCTGGTAGCTGCCAGGCGAGAAAGCATTCCGCGTGAGAGCTGCCAGCAAGAGAAGCATTCCGTTCGAGCGCCAGGCGAAAAGAGTACTTCGCCGGGATAGCGTCTGAAGCGAGTAGCTCACGCCACGGTGGCGTATTGCCGACTAGATGACGACTTAGATGCGCGCCTGGCGCAAGAGCACTAGTGCTCGTCAGGGCGGAATGCTATGCGCCAGAAGGCGCCAGGAACGCTCTGTTGCTTCTGGAGAGGCAGTTTGTTTACCGAAGGCGCCTGAGCGCCAGAGCGTCTGGCGGAGGTTGGAGGTTTATTGATGCCGCGATGCGGCGAAGTTTCACAATCTTGGGAAAGCACTCGTCGAAGCTTTCTACAAGAACCACGGCGACTACCGGAGAGGGTACATTATTCGGCGAAACCCGGCAATCTAGAACCGGTGGAATACCTTGTTGCGAGATCCGCTAAACCACTCTTCAATCGCTTTCGGGGTATGCCGAGGGTTAATCCAGACGATCTCAATAAACCGGACATACTGCATAATATCTACCTGGGGATGTTGAAGCACATGATGGAGTGGATTCAGGCTTTCTTGAAGAAGCATCACGATTGGAGGATTCGACAACGGCAGGCTTCGATTGCGCCTTACCCTGGGCTGGCGATCTCAAAGCAAGCGTATCGTTCTACCCGATGGCGAGGAAAGAGATCACGGAATCTGGAAATGGTCGTTCTAGGAGAACTTCATGACTGCTCTGAAATCCGGGGTGGCTGTCGAAGCGACCAGCGAAAGCTTTGAAATCGTTCGAAGTCTAATGAAACTTCCACAATGGCCTTGATATAAGTCATCTGGCGCGGACTATATGGAGAGCTATCTCGGCGATTTCCATAAGCATAAGGATATCTTTTTAGAATTCAGAGGCGTCTGAAAGGCGTTAAAAGGGCGAAGTCGAGCGAAAGCAGTTAGTGGCTCGGCGGCGGCGAACTTAGAGATCCGGGGAGATTAGGGAAAGATCGCACTTCAACTTCATCAAATTGCGTCTTGATGCACTACCGGAACACGTTGAGCGCTTTGGGAGCATTCTCAGTACTCGCGGACGTTAGCGAGCTTCTTGCGTATGGCGGAGTAAAGAGAACTACAGGCGTCCATGGTCGGCGCCGCAGCGCGAACTATGGAGGAGGCGATTGGCGTTAGAGATCGAATTCTAAATCTGAAAGATATCGTCGGAGGTCCTGAGAGCACCGGCGACATCCTCTGGAACCATCGGGATAACGCCGAGGAGTTCTTCGACATTTTCAAAATCGAGGACCGCCAAAAGCGCCGAATGAGCGCTCAATAGTAAGCGGACTGCCCTGAAGCGTCTTTGCAACCCCTCCGTAATCGGAAAGACTGTTCAGCGTAGCAGACAGATTGCAAATGGTATATCACGTATATCGCGATAAAGGGTATGCGAAGATGCGGAATCTTTCTCTGGGAGAACTTTGGACAGGCTACGAGGCGTTTCGCCGGTGGAGGGAGAGGGTTTTCACATGCTTGCAGGTTCGATACCAATCTTCCAAAGGCCTGGCGTATCTGAGGTTACAATATCAGGTGTGCAGGAACATCATCTTTTAGGAAGGGAAAATAAGAAAGGATTGGGCGTGGGTATCGGTGGGTTCACCGAGCAGTGGGGAGTGTTTGAGGGACGCTTACCAGGACGAGTAGAGAGCTCTGTTCAAGGTCGAGGATAGCACAGGCATAGACTATGTGTAGTTGAGAATTTGCTTGGCGAAGGATCGTGGTATCGCTGATAGCTCACATGGGCTGCTGAAGGTCTGTAGGCGGAGGAGGAAGAGGATGTGGGTCGTGAATATTCGGAGTATATTAGGAATGGCCCATTTATTTGAGGTGGATGCTGGCAACTGGCTGGTAAATACCAGGATAGATTTATGGCGACGTGAATGAATTTAGTTGAATGCTGTGAGAGCGGTCGAAGTGCTGTAAAGCCGCTCCAGTGCTATCCAACGATGTGAGAGTATTACTGAGTTTCTCCAGTGAGACATTACCGAAAGTGCTATTGAATGACAGCAGTCCCGGTGCTCCGTGAGAGGTGAGCGCCAGAGGGCAGTGGCGAAAGTTTCTACGAGTGGAAAGTTAGACCAATAATACCGCCTAATTCAAAATTCGCTGCTCTGCTAGTACGCATGCGGATTGGAAGAGGGAGGTGAGTTTCGGCTGCTCAGTATCTGAGTCTGTTATCCAGCAAGCTCGCTCCACCAGCATAATGCTGCTTATGCATGGGAAACAATTTCCAGCAAGCTCGCGCTGGAGTGCTGCTTAGGCAGGGCATTGAGCTTTTCAGACGAGCCGTACCATGGCCTAAACCTCAAGGCTTAAATGCCTTTCACGAATCGACAAATACATACGCTATCGTCACAGGTTTGGTAGCCATCTCCAGTATACACGACAGTGCTCGTATCAGTATTCCGCGACTGATCGTTCAGTGGCGTGAAGAATACCCACGTGAGATATCGTTTGAGAGACTGGCAATGCCTCACTCGCCTTTGAAGAAAGCGTATCGATTCATATGGGTCTAAGTGGGGGATGTCCCACCTTGAATAGTATTATTAAAGATGTTTCCGCAGCTCTACGAGCATTGGTTAGTGCTATGAAAGCAGCCATGGTGCTCTCCGCACGTGGCAATATCTCTTAGCAGTCAGTGAAAACCTTGTTGAGAGCGTCGCGTGCGCGATATGCTCCCGTGGTGTCTGGCGAGCATCTCAGTGAGAATGCTCTCCTGGCGCAGATAGCACTGACGAGTGCTCTCTAGGCGTGAGGGATATGTTCTGGCGGCGCCTGGCGAGCTGCTCGTTATGTTTTGATCTCCTGGCGCAGATATTAGTGGCGAGTGCTGTCAGGGCGCTGGCGTTGTCTCCTGGCGGTCCCCGACGCGTCAGTGATTCGTTGCCAGTCCCTGGGCGGAGACTCATTTGTTGATCGTTATCCAGACGCAGGAGGCATACCCCAGGCGCCATGGAGAAAGATCATCGCTGCTCTCAGAACGATCAGCACATTGCCTGGACGTGCCTGACGCGTGAAGGTGCACGACGCGTGAAGGTGCACGACGCTCCTAGAGAAGATCGCGGAGAGAGCATTGCTGGGTGCTCTATAGATGTATCGCTAGGAGCACTCTGTAGACATTAGCATTAGCGAGCGCAAAGAAAAAGTTTCACAGGACTATTTAGATTGCTTGGAAGCGAGTGCTTGGAGCGAGTGCTCTGGTGGAGCGAGTGCTCTGCAAGGAGCGAGTGCTCTGGTGAGCGAAGTCTTCTGGTGGAGCGAGTTTTCTGCTAGGAAGCGAAGTCTCTGTTTGGAGCGAAGTGCTCACAGGAAATGTTTGGAAGCAGCTGCTTGGAGCGAGTGTTCTGCTGGAGCGAAGTGAGACATAGACGATTATGCGCTTGGTGCTGCCAGAGAGGAACATACTGCTCTGGAGGCGCTGGGCGCGTAATAGCATCGCCTGCGCGAGCATTATGCTCCAGGAACGCCTGGCGCGAAAGATTATGCCCTGGCGACGCCTGGCGCGGGCATCATGTTGTGGCGACGCCTGGCGCGGGCATCATGCTGTGGCGACGCCTGGCGGAAGCACCCTGCTGTGGCGACGCCAGGCGCGAGCGATCTGCCCTGGCGACGTCTGGCAGCAGCACTCTGCCCTGGCGGCGCCTGGCGTCCGTGGCGCCCAGGGCGTAGGCTCTGCGCCCTGAGGAATACCAGAGTTTGCTGATGTAAATCGTGTGTGAGAACCATATTTTGGTGGTATGCAGACCCAGTCCAGTCCGGAAACGCCAAAAGGTTGCGAGTCCTGGTGGCCGCCAGGCCGCTGTTGATTTCGCTTGTGCAGATCTGGGGTCTAGGTGAAGAAATATATATATACTCGTTTAGAACGAGATTCTTCTGTTCCCTTTTTTAAATGCCATAATTTTCAAAGCTACTACAGGGTTTAAACCCGGGGGCTCCACACACCACGCCCAGAGAAAATTGTGAATAAAGCCCAGTCCTGTCTCATCTTGTGGGGTAAGCATACTGAGCTTGTGGTTTGCGTTGCCTGTTTCGAAACTGGTGAAAATAAATAATAAATAATAATAAATGTGGAAGACTATCGACTATCATACAGGGCCGGGAGCATATCAAGCCCTTATTTATAAAAAGTAATGTGCTTAGAACAGTCTATATATGACTACCTACATATTGACATATATAATGACACACATATGAGTATTAGGACTTTGCTCCTAGGCTCGGACTATAATTTCAGCTTGATAAGTTGAGCGAAAGAAAAGAAGAAAGAAAACATAATTTCGACAGGAACAGCTTTGTGAGAACCAAGTGAGCGGCTGTGAGCCAAGACCCCAGCAAAATTAAAATAATGATAGTCTCTCATACCCGCGCCACAACCTTGCAGTAATCAAAACAAACGGTTCTGAATCTGCACAGTAATATCTTCATGTCTTCCGTGCTTCTAGGTCTGTTGTTCAGGCTACCTGCTTCCTTATATCGCTACTCACAGGGTAACGTACGAGCCTATGGTCAAAAGAATCCAGTAGCACACATTGCACCTCATATACATATGCCGGCGGTGGGTTCTACCCCCTCGCGCAACGGGCCTGATATAAATGGTTGATGCACTTAATTGTCCTCAAGGTTTATCTACTCTATAATGAAGGTAAATGTCTCAGTGTGTTGATTAGATATCGAGATCGACGTTGGGGGAGTTCCCCACATTGTTAGGTGCGCTACCAAGTTCTTTGGCCGTGGCCTCGTACTTTACGTGTAACCACTCATCATCTGGTAACCGACCAAGGAAGCGCATAGTATACCGTCAATGAGATGTCAGAACTTCATTAATACATACGCTATATAGATAATATGTCTTGATAATTGAGGATAGAGATTCTATATTACTAAACAACATCCAAAACGCATTCATATATAGCATTGGGGTTATATACATTTGAACTCATACCTGGATACTACGAGATCCTTTATATATATCATCTCTCATTATATATCTTCATTTTAAGCCAATGAGACCGCTTATTTAATAGTTTTTTCACCCGATAAATCCGATAATAACTGACTCAGGGTCCCAAGATTACTCTGTTCCACATACCTTGGTACAGCACCACTGCTATAGTTAGGGTTACTTTTGCTTCATAATTTTTATAAAACTCCTTGAGTATGTAGAAAAGCCTTTTGCCAACTCTTTTTTTTTTTTTTTTTTGTTCAACTCATTAATTGCATGCAGACCGTAGTCTATGGCAATCCCTTTTGCCAACTCAAATTGATTGTTTAAATTACGTATTTCACGATATCAAGCCGGGTAGGGGCAAACCGCTGCTTGAGCGGTTTCCCGGTGGTGGTCGGTTACCCAGTGAAATACGTTACCTAATAGCTATAGACTTATATAAATGTTTGAAATTACGGTGCTTCCTGGGCGTCATTTAGTGAAAGCTAGGGGGAGGACTGAGCATGAGCCGTTACTCTTGTTACCAGCACCAAGACTAATGATATATCATCACTGAGCGGTTTCAAGCCGGTCCCACGAGGAAATCTATTACGTTTAATCACAGGACTTCAAGACCTCTCGTGCCAAGGAGAGCAATACGAATCAATCCTTTCGGAGGCGGCTTCAGTAAAGTCTCCTATAGCAGTCCCTGGCGTGTTTCTAAACACACTTCTAGGGGCCAGGTGCGGTGCATGGGATGGAATGACTCGTTAGATTCGTTACCTAGGATCTGCCCTAACCAAATCTAGTATGACACAGGAATATACGAGTGACGGAGAATGATTCTTTGAGTCTTGAGTGATATTCTATCATGGGGGTCGAGTGATGTACATAATATGCCTTGATCGCTTTTTATTATTATTTTTGTTCAATCCGTTAATCGGGTTTTTTTTATATATCGGTGGTCTGAATATTGAGGCCGTATTCGCCGGCTTCAGTCGTAATCTCTGAGAAGTAAGCATACATGTACATACTTGAGTCGGTTGAGCTCGGGGTGCGAGGGACGAGAGTAAAGGTACGTAAGACGAATTGAGGTTGGGCCTTTTAGTTAGTGGGGGCTGGCTTCGATCAATTTAGTCTTATTACGGGTTATCGAATTGAGTATAACACGCATTGCTGTTTAGTGTTATTATGTACATAGGAAGGGGAGAATCCTGTAAACGGAATCGATTGTTTTGCATGATGGAACCAGGGCTCAATCACTAGGAGGAGGTTTGATAATATGATTGAGAATAACTACATGTACATGTAGTTGCTCAATTGAATGATTTAAGACTTGAGCCAGTTCCCACCTAGGACCTAGATATGTCGACACCATGCACCTTGGTTTAATAAACTTATGCATTACGCCAGCCTCTATATCGAAAAGATCGAAGGCTGGAAAGGGGATTGGAGAAAGTAATGTATAGTTATGGAAAGAAGTTGGAGTAGACGATTCTTAGAACCTTTGTGGATGCTCCTACCGGCGGGGGACTGCTCGCGCAGGGCTGTTTCGTGTAGAGCGGAAACGGGTAGGGGTTCGGATCTGATCAAGTATGCAGTTGCAATATGGCAAAAATCTCGATCTGAAAGTCTTAAAGTCTCAAAGTCCCAAGCGAAAGAAATTACTGAACCGATCGAGGTACCAACTATCGCCTTGCCACTGACATTCACAACCGAAAAAAGGGAAGATGGACCACAAAGCTCACTATTGATTCTTTTGGAGACATCGATATTAAAGAGAAATGCATGTTTTATAGTGATCCCAAGGCCCCTTTCTCATTCTCCGACAGTATTCTACCAGCCCTCCTCAGAACTTTTCATGGCATTGAAGTCGTGTATGTAAGTTGCCTTGGCAGTTCCGTACTTCACACCGTCGAGCTCCAAATGGAAAACAATAGCAGCTGACTTGATTGTGATTACCAAGTCGTATTTGACTTTGTAGTAGTACATTCCAGACATGTCTACGCTGAGCGTAAAACAATCTTTTGAGACATTGCTAAGATCAGAGGTGACTTTGCAGAGTTGTCGCAGTGCTGATAGCGGTAAGCAGTGACTTCAATGCATATAAGGGACTCCTATGGATAACTTACTTCCATTGTGAGGCTGATCCGAGTATTCCGGCGCGTTTATTCCTATATATTCGTAGAGGGGACTATAGAATATGAAGCTATGATCCGGTCGTACGTTACTGATGTAGGTGATTGAAATTGGGTCGTTTTCCGACACTTGATCGCCCTAAGTCATCTGGTATCAGTAGATGTTCGATGCTAACTTTCCCTTCTTAATTTCGGATGTTCGTACATATTTGATGGACCAGATCATAACATTATCGCACTGCTGCGCGCCGGTGAATTGACATATTCTCAGATTACTTGTAGGATGTTTGCCATGAACGAATCCAACGCGCGCATTCGTGCCGTAATTTCTTCGTGCCTTTCGACTGCTGATGTGAATGCCGTGTGCAGCACCGCGCGCAACAGCGCTCCAACTATTGGATGTCAGCATTCTAACCCAAGGTTTCATGGTTCGACAGGCATGTATATGTATATTACGCGTGTATAGGGTGAAGAATCTCCGGCGACGATCTGTGTCTTCCTTTCCCCTTCTTCAATTCATTCTGCAAGCGCCGATAAAGATATTGGGAAGAGCCAAAGCCCCCCACCAAGAGGACAGCCTATATGTTATTCATTAGAGAAGGGAAGATTTGGAGGTGTGCATTTCACCGCAAATAGAGTAAGAAACATACTGAGACAGGCGACTCTCCCGCGTGCTGAGCTTCAACCACATCGATTTGATTTTGGACGAGGGGAATTATTCGATCAATGACAGGATCAAATATACCAAGCATATCCTCCCGTGTAAAAGTAAACTCGCCGCATTCGATCCCTACCTCGGGATTATCAGGTAATCCGCCAGCAGTGCAAACGAATTCATCATCGTCTTCTGAATTTGTAAAATTTCGTTTTAGGGATTGTTCAAACTCCCTCAGCATCCTATTCAGTGACCTTGTCTTCATCTTATCAAAGTTTCTGTTCCGAGTTAGCATGGACATTTGCCTGTCAAGAGATGGCTGGCCGTAGTTACTCTTTCCCCGCGCGTGAAATAACCAAATTTTCAAAACTTTGGTTGAGAAATGTAGAACCGCATAATTCTCCTTTCCCGCCAGCACACTCTTTCACCGAGATAGTTGGCCTGAGTGACACGATCTCGTATGATATTAGGTCCTATGAGCATCAGTATATGTAGAGAGATTTCGTCATATGACCATGTGAAGTAGTATGTGATAGTATGAATTAGTTATAGGAAGATGGGAGTCGGATCACGGCCGAATAAATGAGAGACAGTAATTGCAGACTGGGTTTGACTATATACGGGAGAATGACTTACAACGGTCCCACCGCCGCAATCAACCACAACAAAGACGTCGCCTCGCTATTTCACGCCTTAGCATAGGGGATGGCCATGGGAAGGATATATCTAAGCCTGACCTTAAGATGCGTAGACTGGATATCCTTCAAAATAGTCCATGCTGCAGCAGCGTCCGGCTCAGACATCAACTCGATTTCGTCCTTGTTCCCTAATCCAGCGGCAACAGCAGCGTCCAGAGTCAACGCCTTTGCGGTATCCGTCCACATCTAGCAAGAAAAATATTAGTCATGTCAAAATAACAATGCAAGAGGTTCCCAGCTGTTCATATTACGTGCCGCGGGAACTGTTAATGTGTATTTGATAGGTATTGCGCTCATGAAAACCTTTCCGTAAGATCGTTCTAGGGTTGCAAGCGTATGCCTTTTTAGGCACCGGAGGTAATCCGAAACCACATGGACTGGCTCTTTCGGCCGTGCCCCTTCCGGTAACAGGTTAACCGTTCTGGAAAGAGCTGAGCTCGAGGGGTTTTGGCTGGTATACTGGGTTGGGTCCAGAAGAAGCTTGAACCAAGCCAGTCTTTCATCCTTTTCGTTGATCTCGTAGCCCCACTTGTATACTTCCCCGGCAGCGTTATATGAAATCTCGCTGGGCACTTTCTCGAAATTTCTCGCCTCCTGTTGTGTAGTTTGTTCAGCTCAAGATGATGATCAGATGGGATATTTATTTACACCAGGCCAGTTCATTATTGAGACAACATCGTCTGGCTTGGCAGTATCAATCTAAAGAAATAATTAGCGAGCTTAAGAGGTTTCGCAATGCTTCGCAGCCTCCATACATATGCGACTCCTGAGAACGTTGTTCCAAAGTCTATCCCAACTTTGAGGCAATGAGTGGTCATTTCCTATCGATTATCAAGTGGCGAGGGGATTCCGAGAGCGTATGTTTCTAGAAGTGCTAGTGTATTGTCGATCGAACAGGCAGAAGAGCTGTAACTAGTATATATTTTCGTGGAGAGATGGCTTGAGACAGGGAAGGGAAAGAGCACTACTAATATATTGCTCGGTGCCCTTACTCTATATCGCGCTCTATATACCTACCTGCTCAAGCTACCGTACATACACTTTCCAGATAGGTAAGGCGGGCATGGGATGCCTTAATTGTAAACAGGGTTCTAATATCGAGTACCGGGTGTTGAGGGTAAGTGATCAGAATCTGATAAGTAAATGCTGCGGTGAATACGTGTATTTCTCTTATCAGATTCTGATCACTTTTCGCTACACCCTAGTATGTAGTGGATTCTATGTACCATGTACAGTCGCACCTCGCTATCTCGTAATTCGATATCTCGGATCTCTTGCTGTCTCGTACGAGTTTGCGGCACAGGCACTGCCTTCCTCCACATAAACCCATTTGCTGTCTCGTATATTTTGATATATTTGCTATCTCGTATGGGTTGGGCTCCCAGAATACGCTAACGACATAACGAGGTGCGGCTGTATGTATATACATGGGCGCCTATTTTAGTAGATGCAGAGTGTGGGTTGTTACATATCTGGGAGGAGTGGGTCGACTATCGCGGTTATCCCTTCGTGTGTCAGAGCAAAATCGGAGACATATTAGGCCCGCGACGGCGTGGTGATATTCAAAAAACCTAGCTACCTACAGACTGTGGAGACACCTGAAAAAGGTATAGGAGAGGTCACAGAAGGTGACTTCACAACAAAAGGTTCACGGAATGAGGTTTAGGTTTATTACCGAGTAAAAGCTGTCCATTAACGCCAGGTCGTGAAAACACACGAAGGGATGTATGTGGACCGATTTGGCGCCACCAATGATGTACCGTACATACATGTAGAATAGCATATCTCAGCAAAAAATACGTATGTATACATAGGGTGCTGACAGGTGAGGATCCGTTCATTCACTAAATGGCAGAGCCTTGTACAGAGTCTGGTAGAATTAATGCGAAAGTCAGCGCTAAAGGTGTGGATTTCTTGGTCTGTGCTCACAGCAGAAATTCCTTTAAGAGCCAATAGGACTATCGGGTCACGGAAACCCGCTTTCGCAATAATGTTACCGCCCTCTGTACATAGCTGTTTCGTGGGTCCAAATTTCATTGGCTAAAATCAGATATACATGCATACATGTATGCATATGTAGATAGACGCTTTGGAAACTTTAGCCAGCTAGAGCATGTCATGTGGTTGACAGTCGAAAGGCTGACTGGAATAACATCAGGCAACCATGCCCATATCTCGTAGGTATGTAGAGTACCTACATACAACTCCTGGATCCACTACTTTAGATCAATCAGCCCCCTCCTTATTAGAAGGAACTAAAGAACAACTCTTTGTGCGTATTCTCGAGGTCTTATATTATTTACACCTGATGTTTCCCGATATATTCAAAACTCCTATCGCTGGCTCTGGGCACATCGATAGTCCAGCAGGGGACGGGGCTTTCTACGGCAGAGGAACAAACTCCCCGAGAAACCTTTCTTTGGACCCCACTGAACCCCCTGAGATTGGGTCGGACGCCGGGATCATGGAGCCTCGGCCCTCTACGTTTCTGGTATGTAATTCATCCTGCATATTTCTGTCATTGCATCCGTTGATAGGAAACAAAGGCCACATTGACACTGAGGAAGCGTGTGGGGGAGGCAGAGGATGTCCGAAAAGACCGAGACTTCTATAAGAGGCGTTCCGAGCGATATAGGGAGAAGGGGGAGGGACTAGAGAAGAAAAATATCGCAGCAAGGATGGCACTCGAAAGAAAAGAGTGTGAGATTGGACTTCTCTCGCAGAGAAACAATAAGCTAGGGCTCGAGGTGGATGAGCTCAAGAAGGTTCTCACGAGACAGAATCGTGAAGTTACTGCCATTCGGCAGGAGATGGATAAGCAACATTTCCATATGAGGACGCTGAGAGAAACATTGGCTGTAAAGCAGCAGAACATCTCCGAACTTACTGAAGAGATATCGAAATCAACACCTAGCGTCAATACAGTCACAAGAGACGATGCCTATTTCGACGCAGGGTTTTCGGGCTTAGCGGGGGCTATCCGTCAATGGACCTTCAGATATCTCCGCAACGGACCAGAGATAAACCACAGAAGCCTTCCGCCAAGACTGCAAGTGACAATGGCAGCTACTATCAGCGATTATTCCCCGGTGCCGGACAGAACGGTTGTGGCAAAGGATATCGAAGCGTCGGCCACAGAGCTGATTGTTGACTGGGCTTTTCGTAGCCAGTTGGTATTTAGAGTTCTTGGCAATAGGCGTCCACCTATGCTCGAAGATTTGGGGTTAACGGGTATGTGAACGCTCGATTGATTGATAATGAATTATTGGTCTAGGAACGAAGTGAAAGCAAAATCTAACCGGTGTGAGGTACTTAGACCGTGAAAGACAAGAGCTGCAAGCTCAGATGATAAACATGCTCATGAGAAATCCCAAATTCAAGGAGGCTCTACGCACCGAAATTCTTCACCGGACAAATCGAATTTACACCCTATTTAGTAGCCTTCTGAAAGCAGGATGTGATGATAAATGCGAACAGGCCTTGTTCTCAATCCTGGAGAAGGCGGCCCTTCTCGGATTCGAGACCTCGCGACAAGTGTCGGAGTTCTTACTACCTCGAATCCAACCAGGTTCAGAATACGTGGCTAATATCATGGAGGACACGTCCGACACGGTCGACGAGGATGAGGAATCGACCGGAAAACATTCTCACCATTTTACTGTCCAGATAGTATTGTTCCCGCTAGTACAGAGAAGGGACCTAGACGAAACGGGCATGTTTATAAAGAACCCGGTGGCGGTTCGCAGAGCAATGGTAACGGTTAAGAGCTGTCAGGAATAAAACGACGTTGTTAGGTAGATGGAGAGATGGCCTGTACCCTATATTTGTGTTGAAAGTAGCCTCTGAGCTGGTCGGTAGGAGATTTATAGTATTGATTCATGGATATAAAGTATCAGGGGATTGCTCGCAATTGATTTGCCGGGCCCTTGAAGTATGAACGGGTGGTGAGTAATGTCGTGGAGGTTGAGCACATGCCTAGAAATCCCAATCGATCACCGTCGAAGAAAAACTGCAAGAACTGCAAGAAATGCAAAGGAGCTATATGCACGTACACCCATCGCGTGGGGAGGGGCAAAGCCGTGAGAATTAAACGTATGCCCGTACATAGCTTGTCTGTCGGAAGATTCCAGGAGAATGATTGATCAATAAAACCTTTTTTTATCATTGTTAGATAACATGATACCCTGTTGAACACCCAATGATACAAACAATCTAGCACGGTTATGTATGTAGATTAAAACAGCAACAAAAAGAAAGCCACCATCTCTAGTTAAACACCACTGGATATTCGTTAACTTTTACGAAAACTACCAGCGAACTAAACACCAGTAACGACAATCTCCACATATTTCTCAAATAGGCGTTGGTGGTGTACCCACACCCCTTACGTAGGCAATCCAAAACCTTGGAGCAATAGAGCGTATTTATTAAGTGTCAAATCCGAAAATTGACACTTCGCCACATTAAAAAACGGTTGCCGCAACTGTCAATTTTCCAAAGTGGGAATGTAGGTGGGGATGTAGGATATGCCTGGGGATTTTTACTATACTGAGCGCAGTATATATCCCGCCTGCGTATTTCCCAGTAGGCGTGGGGGGCTATTTATCTACGCAGTTTCCCCCATCATACCTTCCTGTTGTGGTTAATTGGGTTAATTATGTTACTGAGGGGAACTGTCAATTTTGTCTCCCGGAATTGTCATTTTTAAAGTGTCAATTTTCGGATTTGACACTTAATAAATACGCTCCAATGCATTGGTTTCGGCAGCCAAGACATCAGATTAGCTGATTCCTACACTACATGTATGATACGGTATCCCTTGGACGGATGAAACTGTCAAATTCGCAGCTTGCCTTTTTGAGCTAATACTAGCCCAAGCAGTTATCTGACACTTATTTTTGATTGGCTCTATGGCTATTCTCAACCATTAAGAGCAACGGATATACCCAACTCAGTGCGTGCACGGTCCAGGTTGCGAATTTGACAATTTCATCCGTCCAAGGGATGCCCTACAAATAAAGGCGATGTTACTTACAACGGAGCATATCAATGCCACCGACGGTGCCAGCAATATTATCCACCTCTTCATTTCAAAAAAGAACAAACACGTTAAACGCCTCTCCCTACTCTTCCTCTTTGCCGCAAGGTTCTGTCTCATTCAATCTTATTCAATTAATGCTATCTCATGCGTTCTGTTGGCGTGTGCGCGGTTGCCTCCGTAAATCAGATGCCACCGGCCCGCAACCGCCAAGCTTTACACAGTGTAGAGCCTTTCTGCGTCATTAAACCCTTTGCGCAAAAGGCTCCAGCTCCAAATTCTGGTAACCTGATCGGCGTCGATCCTCTCATCAACCAATCATACAAGTAGAATTTAGAGCCAGCTCTATCTACGCAAAGGGTCTATTGGCGAAATCTCTTAACCCTTCGTGTGTTTTCACTAATGAGCAGCTTTTATGTACTCGGTAATAAACCTAAACCTCATTCCGTGAACCTTTTGTTGTGAAGTCACCTTCTGTGACCTCTCCTATACCTTTTTCAGGTGTCTCCACAGTCTGTAGGTGGCTAGATTTTTTGAATATCACCACGCCGTCGCGGGCCTAATATGTCTCCGATTTTGCTCTGACACACGAAGGGATGGGCTGCATATCGCCGTCGAGGGCTTTCATCGTCATAACTACGGATGTCAAGACGAGTGATTGGGTGAATTGGTTCTCCGCATGAACTTGGTCAATCTTGTTCTCAAGCTTGGCCGCAGTGCAGTCAATTTTCTCTTTAAGATCGCTCTTAACATCTTCTCGGCTTTGGCGTTCATTGAATACAACCAATGTAGCGCCGCCCAAACCGGCGACAAGAGTAGCCAGCGGACCCGGATATTTGGAGATGAAACCTGGAAACCGTGATACTTGGTGTCGATTTCTGCAGAATTCCGGAATGAGAACAAACCTGCAATTCTACTTCTGATCGTAGGAGACATTGTAAAGCTTTCTTGTGACGATTTTATTTTGTGACGATTTTATTTCCTGGTTGAGTGCAGAGCCGGCGAGCGATGGACAAGTACTATACTTACTAGGGGTGGGCCAGGGCCACCTCGCGACCGCGAGGTCTCTGCCAGCTTTGATTTCTCCCATATTTGTGTATTATTTTACCATTTGCATTAGTTTAATTAATTTGCCTTATAATATCATGGGCGGTTCTCACGGCCAGCTCCATTGCCAGTGCCAGTGCCAGTGCCAGTGCCAGTGCCAGTGCCGGTGCCAGTGCCGGTGCCAGTGCCGGTGCCGGTGCCGGTGCCAGTGCCAGTGCCCGCTTCGGTGCCACTGGCAGCTCCAATAAATTCTAGGTCCAGTGCCGGCTCCAGTGCTAGCTACAGTGCCGGCTCCAGTTCCAGCTCCCGTGCCAGCTCCCGTGCCTCAGTGCTCGCTCCAATTCTGGCTCCAATTACAGTTCGGTCTCCAATGTGAGTTCTCGTGCCAGCTTCAGTACCATTAATGAAGCCCGCTCCTGTGCCAGTCGCAGTGCCAGTCGCAGTGCCAGTCGCAGTGCCAGTGCCAGTGCCAGTGCCAGTGCCAGTGCCAGCTGTAATTTTAGCTGAAATACCCGCTCCAGTGCGGGTTTTGTAAATGCCAGCTTAGGTGCCCGCTTTAGTGCCAGCCCAGCTCTATTTTCAAGAATTTTAGGGTCAGGGTTAGGTTCGGCAGCGGCTAGCAGGGTAGTAGGAAGGAGAACAGCTTGTAGGCAGGAGAACGGCAGCTATAGGCAGGGTAATCATAATACAGAGGTAGGGTAACCGCATATAATCAGGTACGGTAAACATCACAGACCGGACAGGGTAACCCCAAAGACACGAAATTTGGTGTGTCGTGCTTACTAAATACCCCTGTCGCTCTCGACCAATCATATTGCAGAGAGTTCAGAAGAATCATATTCCAGTACATATTAGATGTCCGGATATTCAGGTGGTTGTAGAAGAAAAAAGACAAGCCTTTCGATTTAAGCGGGCTGTTATCCAAGGCTGGTGATGTGTCATGTTCTGCTCGCCAAGTGGCGCTAGTCTTTAAGGTATATATGGCGGGGGACACCTTGAGACGGAGGTTCGCGACATTGGTTTCTGACGATCAATTTCTCAATCGGGTAATTATTTAATCAATTTACCGATAATAATTCGCCAAAACCAGCCTCTGGGCACTGACAAGGCCATATCTAGATATGGACCTTCCTAATCGGGAGAGTGACCTGTCCCAAACAGGTAATTATGGGCGCGAGATTGGTTGGGTCCCCCACCAAAAACCCAGCTTTTAGAATATTCATAGCACCACCACAACGAAAGATAGAATTAATCTCGCTCTGTCACGTTGTAGAGAAGGAGCAGGACTATCGAATAACAGAGAGGAAAATAAATTAGGGTGTGGTTGGGGAAAGTCATTAGCGGTTGAGGTTGACTCCCGAAACCAGTCCGTCTCAAGGTGTCCCCCGCCATACAACGCCCGCTGCCTTGACATATATGTCCAAACCAATGAAAAGGGCCAAATTTGCCTGCAGTTGAGGGCGGGTACCTGTAGCAACGTGAGAAAAGAGTATGAACCGTCAACGACGAGGTTAACTCAGCTTTCAACGAGTCAACAAAATGCCAGTACAGTCGAGTCTCCCTATAAGGTTACGAGATGGCACCCTTATAGAGGAGGTACCCTTATCCCTTCGTCTGTATTGATGATAGAAGACCTTACCTATTCAAGTGTTTTTTACTCCTAGTGAACCTAACCCTCACTCCGTGAACCATTTTCGCAGGTAAGCCACAGCCTGTGACCCGGCCCTTCCCTTTTATGGCAGCACCAAGTCCTCTTCTTGGCTAGATTCTTGCTAATCGCTATTGTGAATTTCGGGCACAGGCGAAGGGATAGGGTTTTGTGGGTTAGGGTTGGCGTTCACTACCTTTATGTGGAGATCATATTGCGGTTCACTTTATGAAATTTTAATGTAGTATCTACATTTCACCTTATGTATTATCTGCGGTTCGCCCGACTAAATTGATTCGCTACCACTACTACAGTTCAGCCAGTTTTTGACATGATTGTGGTTAGATAATTTGTACGAGATTTTCCTTAACAAAGAACCCTAACACATATCTCCCTGTAAGGGTAATACACCAAAATTTACCCTCGAGTCGTAAGGGTATTCTTATAGGAAGAATACAGGCATTTACCCGTAAGCTACCATACAAAAAATATGGGACCCTAGACCCCACTCCTTATAGGGCGATTATTCTTTAATGGGTAACCTTATAGGGAGACCCGACTGTAGTGCGAAACCTCGTACCCGTCCAGGGCCAAAACCAAAGTTAATCAGAGACCGTATCCTCAAGCCAAGCGACATCATTCTGTTGCAACAACGTAGCTGGAGCCAGAAAGTACGAGCATTGATATTCTTGCATCATCACCGCATACCAGTAGAAATAGTTGTGAAAGGATTGAAAGTTGGGGCTGGACCCACACAGACAGAAGCATCAGATTTATTTGGCGTTCCCCCCGTACACTAAGCGACTGGCTGCGGAAACAGGACACGATGGAATCACTTGCAAAATCTAGTTCTGCGACTGGCTGCGGAAACAGGGCACGATGGAATCACTTGCAAAATCTAGTTCTGCGACTGGCTGCGGAAACAGGACACGATGGAATCACTTGCAAAATCTAGTTCTGCGACTGGCTGCGGAAACAGGGCACGATGGAATCACTTGCAAAATCTAGTTCTGTTCGTACTCTTTGTACCTTTACCCCTGGCAGATGACCAGATCTCGAGGCACGCCTGTATAGCCAGCTTCTAGAGCAGAGAGAAAAGGGTAAGCTGTACGCCGAGGATGGTTCTTAGTATATACATTGGGACATCTCCCACAGCTGATATCCCACAAGGAGACTACAGTGTCGATACCGCCATGTGGACTAAATATAATCCCCCGTCTCCTACAAGAAGCACAAACACGCGAAAATAGAGCGCGGTCTCTAGATCTAGTCCACCCCCTATATACAGCGTTTACTCTACTGTCACCACGAATATATATATCCCTTTATCGACGGGAAACAAGACGCCAGAGACGCCGCACTGCTGTGGGTATATATATATATGACTAGGCCCGGAATGTGATATGATATGGTGCACCAGCTCGCTCCAGATGTCCAGCCAGATGCACCGGTACCGGCGGCGGCGTATGCTGTAAATATCAACACGCAAAGCAAAATTAGACGTAAAGTCGATGTCCACATCTATGCGGGGTGTAAAGAAGTAAAGAACTATATATAGCAAACATAACCCAAACCAAACACGCGGAATACTGTACCCACCTGCCTCCCCCGCGATCAGAGAGTCTCAGCAAGTCTCATCTCCAGCGCAGGCCCGCCATACGGTCGGTATATATACGTCTCCTGCCCCAGAGTATAGCTATATATAGCTACATACATGTACTCTATACTCTATAGGCAGCACATCATTCAAGACCCCCCTTCAGTTAAGCGAAATTCGAAGGTTATATACAACGGCGCAGGCGTGTGAGGGGGGGTGTTCTATTTTTGGTGTGTGTGTGTGTGGTGTGTGTGTGCCGACCCGGGTGTCTGTTAGGACGAGTGTGATGGCGCAAGCGCCAAGCCACAGCCTTGTCCGGGTGGTTGGCCGCAATTCTCTTTACCGAGAGCGCACGCTATCCACTGCGGGGGAATCTCGCGTGGCTTGAGCCTCTCTTAAGTGTGTGAGTGTGTGTGTGTGTTATGTATGATATGATGTGTATGTATGGATGTTGTATGTATTGTGTATGTGTATGGATGGATGTCTGTATGTGTAGATTGAGATGATGGTTGTGGTTGATGATTGTGGTTGCTCTCTCTCTCTCGGCTACATCTATTTTTACCACGGGCGCTTGTCCACAGACAGCAGACAGAGAGAAAGTTGCTATTATCATCATCCCCCCCCTCGGTATTCTTAGAAGCGGTGGTGTGTATCTATAGTAATTCAAGCTCTTGAGCCACGCCCAGAATATCATCTCTACCCCCCCCCCCCCCTCCTGCCTTGTTCATGTATGTAGCGAGAAAGGAAGGAAAAGAGAGCATGTTATTCAGAGCTCTATTCAGCGAGGTTATTGTTGCTGCGTTGTCGCGACTGGCACCACGTGTGTCCTCAAGAATAGCAGCTTCCCCGGGGATATTAATATCTGAATCGCTCTGTACTGTGCCTGTGCCTGTACCTACAGTCTGTACTGTACCTACAGTCTGTACTGTACCTACAGTCTGTACTGTACCTACAGTCTGTACTGTACCTACAGTCTGTACTGTACCTACAGTCTGTACTGTACTCTACTCTACTCTACTCTCTGTAGACAGACCCCGGCGACGATCGCTTTGGCACCGCTCCCTCAGCCCGTGCCCGCCCCTGCCCGTCACAGCCTGCAACCCGTTCATCCATCCATCCCATCCCATCCATCCCGTTCATCCATCCATCCACCTTCCATCCATCCCAGCCCTGCCCTGCCCTGCCTGCATACCCCTCCCTCCCCTCTCTCCCTCATCCCCCCTCCCTCATCCCCCCTCCCCTCCCCTCCCCCCACTACTCACTCCTACCATCTACCACATGCATACCGCCCTATCGTCCTTGCATCACCTCAACCTCTCCGGCCAATTCCACCCTCCTCCCCCCCCCCTGCACATGTACCGCATTGCCGGTAGCCCAAGGTCCGGTACCGTCTGTGGAACATTCTACGTCCTTTCCGCTTTGGGCAGTCACGATGCTCGAGACCGAGCACCGCAAGGCAGGCAGGCAGCAGGAATGCGCGATACATAAAGAGTGTGCCTTCTCTGTCGGTCTCAATCATCATTGCGGTACGTGATCTTGGATACACAGACATATATACACACACCCAGACACGGAAAACAGACAGAAAAGGTGTGTACACATAACCCCCCTCCTCCATCCTGCCATCTGTCTTCACATATCTAACCTCCCATCACCAGACTCTCCCTTCTTCCTCTTATTCTCCTTCTTCCTCATCTTCATCATCCCATCGGTCCTCCCAACAATGTCGCTCACAACGCTCCCCACCGAGCTCCTCTACATGCTCGCCGACTCCCTCCCCCTGGCAGACATCAGCTCCCTCGCCCGCACCTCCGTCCAGCTCTACCTCACCCTCTCCCCCCTCATCCGCACAACGGCCCTCCACCCCCGCCACGCCCTCGGCGCGCTCTTCTGCGCGGCCGCCAACCAGAACGCCCCCATGGCGCGCTACCTCCTCGCAAACAGCCCCGACCTCGCCGTCGCCGGCTCGTGCCCCACGGAGGTCATCCCCACGGACCCCGAGGAGCTCCTCGCCCACGTGCTGTCCAAGGGCGCAAACCTCATCCTGCGCAAGAACGACGGCTCCGGCCACGCCATCCCCGCCCTGCACTGGGCCATCCACAACTCGCGCCGCGCAATGATCCGCCTGCTGCTCGACACTGGCGCCGACCTCGACGCCCGCTACAGCATGCACATCGTCTCGGGCCCCACAGCGCTGCACGAGGCGGCGCGCCGCCGCGACGGCGACACCATGCGCCTGCTCCTCAAGCGCGGCGTCTCGCCCAACGTCCGCAGCCACCGCAGCCTCACCCCCCTGCACATCGCCGCGACCAAGGACCACGTTGCGGGCGCGCGCCTGCTGCTCCAGCACGCCGCCGAAACCGCCATCGTGGATGCGTATGGCTTCACGCCAATGCTGGAGGCGGAGCGACACGGCGCAAAGAACGTTGCCCGCCTGCTGCTGGAGGCCGAGGACCCGCGGTCCTACCAGGACCAGTATGCCCGCAATGTGCTGCACCTGGCGGCCATCTATGGCCATGTGGAGCTTGTGCGCTCGCTGCTCGAGCACGAGGACATTGACGTCAATTCGCGCGATGGCGCCGGCCGGGCCGCGATCCACTATGCGGCGAGAGAGGGCGATGCAGCCATCGTCGAGATGCTGGTCAAGAGGGGGGCCGCCGTCAGCGCAAAGGACTACTCGCGATCCACGCCGCTGCACTATGCGGCCAGGCGAGACATGATCGCCGCCACGCAGCTGCTTCTCGAGGCCGGCGCCGACGTCGAGGCGAAGGACAAGTATGGCAAGACGCCGCTGCACCTGGCGGCCAGTCAGGGCGCGAGAGTCGTGTCAAGCTTTCTGCTCAAGAAGGGCGCAAAGATCATGGAGCAGGATGCCTCGGGCAAGTCTGCCCTGCATATGGTTGGGCAGTACTACCTCAAGCTTGTCTCGGAGAAGACCGCCTGCCGATAAATGCCCCCCCCAACGCCGTATAATCCTTTACCCAAAAGGCCCCTTCAGGACCTCCTTCCTGGAGCATATCATCATCAATCAATCACTACAACATATAACTGGCAAAGAAGCCGCATAGCACCTCCCATGAGCTCTCTCTCTCTCTCTCTCTCTCTCTCTTATCGGGGCTTGTATGATGTATATCAATCTTGCCGTTCCCGGGAAACACCCCCCCCCCCCCCACCAACGGTGGCTTTAGCATCTGACGGTCGCCATCTAGCGTCCAGGCCAGCTGCCGGTCGAGCAGACAGACCCCCAACATACTACTACTACTGCTGCTGCTGCTGCTGCTGCCCGCTGGACAAAGTGCTCGACAGCGAAACAAAGTAGGCGGTATTACGGGGGAGGAGAGCTTGCTTGTACCAATGACATTTGTGGAGGCTGCAGCCTCGTGGAGGAACAACACACCTTATTTTTCTTTTCTTTGTAGATACTTTTACAAATCTCTGTTTTTTTGTTTTGTTTTTTTCTTTTCATTTGTCGACATTGCATTACATCTGGAGTTTGGGTTTCGGGGGCGGGGATCAAAAGGATAGAATTTGCTTGCAGCTTGTAACGAAGAAACGCACAGAAATGAAAATGATTCTCAGAATAGCTAGATAGGAAAACAATATTTCACTTTACCCCTTCTGCCAAACAAGAAAATAAGACCTCTCTCTTGCAATCAGCGCCCAAAATCCCCTAGACCACCTCTCGGCGCCGTCACCGTGGACTGCTGGGGCTGGATTTCGTATTCCGGCGGTGCCTTGTGTTGGGAACGAACCCCCCCGTCAAGTTAGCTTCCAAAACCGCCATATTTGCTTGCTCACTTACCTCTCCTTCGGCGCTCTCAACAACCGGTGATCTATCTATTCAGCTTCCATTGGCCAATTACAGGTTGGAAGGCTCGATACTCACATCAATGTCCACGTTTTATGCTTGTTCCCCCTCGCAAACTTCTTATCCTTGCACTGCACCTCCACCCCGCCATGCACCATACCCGCCCCCCTCTCCAGCAGAAACCCCGTCTTGTGGTGTATCAGCTTCCAGTTCATCGCGCAGCTCGGATCAATCTCGAGCTTCCACGTATGGGCCGCAATGTCGTCCTCCGTCAGGTCCCAGTCGTTCGCCGACATCGCCTGCCCGCCGATGAACGGATACCTGTCGTTGTACACGCACCCCAGATACCCGCCGGTGAGCCGGTTGCGCACGCACCACGTGTTTGCCCCCGTGGTGATCTTAAAGTCGGGGAACAGGTAGCTCGTATGTGCCAGCACCCACTGCTCCGCCCAGCTCTCGCGGAACTGGGGCTGCCGCTGCGCCTGCGGGGCCGCCCCCGACCCCACCAGGACGGGCGGGTTCGAGAGGTATGACTGGCTGAGGAGGCCGAGGGTCTCGCAGTTCTGGATGCGGCACCAGCCGGGCGGGAAGGCGACGATGGGGACGATGAATTCCCAGGTCTTGATGGGCGTGGCTTCGGACTTGCCGATGTTGCAGCGGGGGCCTGATTCGCCAGACTCGGCGCCGGAGCGGGCGATGGAGAGGAGCTCGTTGTTCCAGACGTTGACGATGCGGTAGTATGGCCTGGGCAGCACAGAGTCATGTTAGCGGTGGTGCTATATACATATACTCCCATCTTTATTATCTAGCATTTTTAAGCTTGCATAACCAGATAGCTAGGTAGCTAGATGGCGATAAGATAGAAAATAGATAGATAGAGCCTACTCGTCCTTGTCGTCCGACACATTCTCAATCCTCCATTTCTGCCATGGGGCCCCGCGGTTCTGGTAGGCGACAAGGCGCCACTCGCCCTTTGTAGCTTCTATCACATGGTATCAGCAAACATGTACCATCTCACATGCCTCCAAGCCAGGCCTCTGATCTCAACCCACCATGCCTAGGCATAAAGTACGCATTCGCACCCCCGAGATTCGCATCCAAGCACCTTCCCGTGGCGCAGTTCGTGATGGAGTAGGTAGCTGCCTCTCCATCATCAACAACACCACTGGTGGGGGAGGGCTCGACCCACCAGACCTGCTGCTCTGGATACTGGGACTCGTTCTGCTCGCAGGCCACAACGCTCCATTTCTTGTTCAGCGAGGCGTTGGTGGTGTTGGGGTTGTCGACATGGATGACGGTTGAGGTTTGCTTGTTGCGGATGACATACGGGCCTGTTGGGATCTGGTCCTTCATGGTTAGTTGTTGTTGATGTTTGATCTGTGCTCTGTTGAGCTACATGTATGTTATGTAGATAGCTGGTTCATGAGTAGGCGGCAGCGCCAAGACCTGTGCAACGCTGCGGCCTGAAATACGTGACTTACTAATATCTATATAACTATATTTATGTTGTCTCAGGATTGACACCCACAGAACTTTGGGTAGAGGGGGGCACTCTGCAACACGACAATTGGGGGGGAAGGGGTCTCCTAGAATTCTTATAAACACGGTAAACACTGGATGGTATTCATATATACAGTCAAAGTCGGCAAACTAAAGCTCTGAAAGAAAAACAAAAAAAAAAAATACAAACTCTAATTGACGACGCAGTAGGGGTGCTGAAGACGGTATGTATCCCAGTTTACATCCTCTCAACCGGCGATAATCCCAACAGCTTCATGCCGTTATTCAGCACTTGTCTGGCACTCTCGTAAAGGGCAAGCCTGGCTGCAGCCTTCTTCGGGTCCTCTCCAATAACCCTGAGAACGTCGTAGCTGGAACTCAAAAGATGAGTCATCTTGAATAACCAGGTGACGACTGTGGTGGGCTCCAAGGTCCTGAGGGTGTTCTGCAAGACATCTGGGTATTGTGCGAGGCAACGGAGAAGGTTAGTGGCGTGAGTCTCGGTCAGCAGGGATAGGTCGGCGCTCAAGATATCTTCCTCGGGAATTGCAGCCTTGCGAGAGATCGAGCAGAGACGGGAGTGGGCGTATTGTAGGTATGGACCAGTGTCACCCTCGAAAGAGGTCATACGGTCCAGATCAAAGTTGTAATTGTTGATCCTGATAATGTCAATGACAAGAACAGCAACTGATTTGGATATACCACGAACCTCTTTCCGGACATGTCTTGGATCATGACACCGGTTCTGCCGACAGTATCGGCAATAGCATCAGGGTTCTCAACCTGCTTGTACTTCTCCTCGTTCTTCTTCATCACCTCGTGCATTCGATCCTTTGCCTCGGCGAGAATGTCATCTAAAAACACTACGGTTCCCTTCCTGGTGCTCATTCCCAAGACCATTCCAAAGTTGATGTGCTGAACCCTATCCGCCCACTCGAATTCCAATAAGCTCAAGATTTTGAACAACTGCTGCAGATGCAGGTCCTGTTGTGAAGCAACAACATAGATCATCTTGTCGAATTTATACTGCTCATAGCGCTCCATAGCCGCGCCGATATCCCTGGTAAGGTACAGAGTGGTGCCATCCTTCTTCTGGACGATAGCCTTTCCGAGCTTTTTGCTATGCTTTGTGAGATCTACAATAACAGCCCCTTCGGACTCCTCGGAGATTTTCTTCTCCTTGAGCAGTTGAGAAACCTTTTGCATGGTTTCTTTCGAAACCTGGGATTCGCCGGAGTATACGTCGTATTGAATGTTGAGACGGGCATATGTGGCGATGTATTTCTCGATGCTGAGCTCCCTGAACCTCTTCCACAGAGCAACAGCCTCCTCGTCACCTGTTGGTCATCAGTCCCGAGATCACAAATTGTAATATCAAAGCTCCCAGAAAATACCGTTCTCCATCCTGACGAAAAAGTTCTTGGCCTCCTCGTCGGTAGGCCCATTGTGTTTCTGTAAAGTCGGAAGATCAGCATCCCCGCCGGACAAGGTATCTTTGAACCCCTCGTTGCGAGCAATTCAAGACTCACCTGCTTCGCCCCAGCGGCTTCGGCAGCCTTTTTCTCAACCTCCTTCTCCTCTTCAATTATTCTGTTGATTTGGACATAGACCTCAAACAAGTGATGAATCGGATCAGCCAAGAGCTTTTCCTCTGATCCAAAGCGCTTGAATCCAACACCAAGAATACCTGGAGGAAAGCACCGTCAGATACAGATCGTTTGAAAAAAGTGCGTAGATCCCCTTTTTTTCCAACGAATACTTGCGGTGGGGCCACAAGGGGTCAGATACCGAACTGTTTTCCCCAATCCCCCAGATAGTTCATTCGAATAACGTCCCATCCGCAGCTCTCGTGGAGGTTAGACAAGAAACCACCGATGATAGTACTCCTGAGATGGCCAGCATGGAAAGGCTTCGCAATATTAGGACTCGAAAATTCCACAATGACACGCTTGCCCTTGCCGCTGTTGACGGGTCCGTATGCTGACTTCCTCTTGAGAATTGTTGGGATAACGAGCTGTTTCAAGATCTCGGTCTTGAAGAAAAATTGGAGAAACGATCCAGCGGTCTTGATAGGGAGTGTGTACGGGTTTTCTGGAAACTGTAGAGGTCAAAGGTTATTACTGCGCGCTAGAAGGAAGCCTTTCTGACGCGCTGGCTACGGGAAGAATCGTTTTTTCTTCCAGGGAAGGAAGGGTGCCCACCTTCTCAGCCCAATCCTTTGCAATTTCGTCTGGCTTTTTCCCCTTGAGCCTCAGCCTTGGGATTGCAAGAATCAGGTCTCCTTTCTCAAAGCTTTGAGTCCACTCCAGCGCATCGTAAATCAATTTCGAGTCAACGCCGGATATGCCTGCCAAAGTCTCGGAAATGTAGCATCTGAAGATATCCACAGGGTTTGTGGTCGGGTTAGAAAACGGGAACACCGGGAG
Organism: Morchella sp. 2018-W38C; assembly: GCA_024713705.1. Taxonomy (NCBI): domain Eukaryota; kingdom Fungi; phylum Ascomycota; class Pezizomycetes; order Pezizales; family Morchellaceae; genus Morchella; species Morchella sp. 2018-W38C. The sequence goes on along the minus strand of JAMJEX010000003.1, from coordinate 3,837,919 downwards.
GGAATCAGAGACCCCCAGCGAGCTTAGCTGCTCTTGGAGCGACTCGATGGACGGAGGGGTAGGGAAATCTTTCATTTTTTCGAAAGTGTTTTCAGCTGGTATTGATTCTGTGGCTTTCGTAGTTGCTTGCTGGTGGATGTAGCGGGGTAGAAGGTGGGACTGAAGCGGGGCAACTCTGAGACCAAGGATGGGTTGGGAAAGGAAGGGGAGGAATGAAGGGTTTTGACGGTAGATGTGAGTCACCGATCTAGCAGTTGAGACAGAAGGTAAAGGAAGTCGACACCCTAGCTTAAACATCCAACAGTCTGTTGCTATTTAAGATACTTTGGACGAGTCGGTCGATGAGCTATTCTTTCAGGCACAATCACAGTAGAGATAAATTTTTTTTTCCCATGGTGGGGGAGTCGAGATGTGGGGACGGAATATTCCGCGTGGGGCAAGCCGGGTAACAGAAGCATGTCTTATCACTCGATAACTGCAGGACACCAAACTACCAGCAAATAACTTACAGGAATCCGGCATCTAGCAACATCAGGCGCAAATATCCTAACTTCCAAACCGCTGAGCTGAATAGATCACACCATCAGTAGGAACGACCGATCATGATTCAACATCACGTGTACAGCTAATACACATGCTCGAACTCAGATAAATTCCACCGTGACATCCATATAATTAATTGACGGCGCACTCGGAATTGATCTATATATCGCAGGTATATATATAACTCTTTTGCCCTTGAGATTGAGTAGCCGTTGTATTTACATGTGGCTTCTAAATATGAAAACGGCCATCCCAATTGTTTCCAGTTGCCGCTTCCTTACTACAATAAGCTAAAGAGTATAGGTATCACTCGGGGATAATAAAGGTTTGCATCTCCCCTCTCTCAGGATCAACTTCTTGCTCTCGGTTCCTACTCATTGTACGACCAACAATTTCCAAGTGTGGTAATTCCCATGAGCTATTCGACGATAAGGCGGACATAATTGGTAGAGCTGGCGATGTGGCTGATTCTGGTAATATAGGTGGAGGTGTGTATGGATCTTGCTCTGCATCTGATGTTGATTGTAGTGGTCGCCCTGACTGCGTCGGACTTATAAGACCCGATCGAATACCCACGTTCATGTCAGGGACATCGCTGCTCGAAAACACTATTTCAACAGGTCCTGATCTTTTTATACCGCCAAAGGCGGTTCCTGACCCGCTAAAAGTGCTTGTTCTTGACCCGATATCCTTCTCATTCTTCACAATATCTTTGAGGAGTAGGTCCATTGAGCTATAGGTGTGCTCCTCGTTTCCAGAATAATCCATGGATGTTGACCTGTTCTGTATTTGATCCTCAGGTTGCCGATATCTACCAATACCGCGGGTTGGTATTTCTTTCAAAATGGCGATAGGGTCCCACAACCTTTGTTTCCACGGGGGAATGGTTTTTTCGTCTAAATCGACATCCCCCTTAATCGTCCCCTGTCTCGAACTCATTGGTTTTGCGGGGGCGGGCATGAAGCCACCAGATGAATCCCATCCAAGAAGTGTTTTGGAAAAAATCATCAAGAGGAAATAATCGGCAACGATGGTTAGAAAGTGTACTGGTAGCAATGCGATCCTTAGTGGGATTATTGCAATAGCCCAAAGCGGCTCGGAATAGTTTGGTGGATTAGACTGAGAGCTGGCTGTCATTTTGACATATCCAGTGTTCATGAGGCACCTCAAACCACCAATTTTATAGAGTTCGGTCGCAGGGAGGAGGAAAAAAATCCATACAACGCAATACCATGTGTACCAAAGCTCAGCAGGGACACGTTTCCCTCTTCTCACAAGATTCTCCGCCTCGTCCGTATCCTGTAGAAGCTTTCCCTTTTCTGCCCAGGAGTCTCCGACCACGAGCATTGACGACTGCAGGTACGTGCCGAATCTTTGCGATTTATTCGCAAATACAGTACCAAAAAAGGGGGTGTTTTCGCTACCACAGTAATACTGGATTTCGGAAAATGCGGTATTTGTGGGAGAATGCTGCATTCATATAGTATTTATAAATTATACAATAGTGATATGGTTGTGTGTGGACTACGCATTTTTTCAAGACTGCGAATTTCAATATTCTGGTAGTACTACAGTATTTATACCGCATTTCAGAGAATACTACATATGTACAGCTTTCTGGAGGGTGCATGCACTAAATGAGTGTACAGCGGAGTTTTGTGTACAAGTGTGAATAGTTTTTCGAAGCCCAACAACAGGACTGTATTCCAAAATACGGTTCATCAATTAACTCACTCAATTCATCACACCCGTTGATGGGCTTTATAGATTTCGGGAATACTTTTTAAAATTATATTTTTATGTCTATATAATATATCACATGTAGTCACGGTTACATGTATGATTCAGGTTGATATCAATAGCCATTCAAGTTGCGGTTATAGCCCAGGTGGCGATGATACTCTCATGATGCCAGTGTCGAGGTTGTACCTTTATGTCTTTGATGCTGGACCCACACTAGTAGCTCAGGTCACAGACAATTAAAGCTAGTGACTAGCGTGTCCGGTATGTCAAGACATGGGTCTATATTCCTGCCGTATTCTTACGGTATCACTACGGTATTTTTATAAATGCAGTATTTGAAACTATTGGTATTTGTCATCAAATACTAATAGGTATAAATACTGCACTCCCATAAATGAAGGAGTAAAGCCGCATATCATCAAATTCGTATTTATCATGGATTTCAGCGGTATTGAAAACACCCCCCTTTTTGGTACTGTAGTAAGATGATACTTCCGAGGTTGAGTCCAAGGATTAGGGTAGTCATAATAACTAGCCCCATCGTTACTCCAAAGGCGCTGAGAGTCTGATATGTTTCGGGCATAAACGGCATGCTATATAATGCCTAGAACGAGCATCATACATGTGTTAGATTAAGACCCCGTATACAGTCGTTGAGCATAGATACATACAATCACGACAGTAAGTGGAAGAAACATAATCATCAATACTGTGAGCGTGTGCATGCTTTCAGCCTGAAAATGTGTAAATTAGTCAAGTGGTCACTATACCAAACCTACATATATATACCTGAGAAACTGCTGCTCGTGATTCTAACACGCCAGAAGCGCTGACCAAAGCATCTCTCTAAAGATATAAAGGTTAATTCTTTTGATTCTTCTATGTTTCGAGCTTGTTACTCACATGTAATTAATGAGTTAAACAAAAAAAAAAAAAGAGCTTGTTACTCACAAAATCTTTGATCTCGGAATATTTTGCCTCGATCTTTGCCCTAAGCTTCTTGGCCCGCTCAACCTTCCTTTCAAAAACCTTTTCGGAACTTAGTTCAGCTTTTGCCATTCTCACTCTTGACCGTATTCTATGTGCTTGCGCGTTTCTGCGTAGATTGGGTAGGGATATCTTCTCGAACTCTTCAATGGCAGTGACAAATTCATTGATACCGTCGGACATCTTCTTGAGCCATTGTAGAGCCCAATGGTACCGCTTTGTCCTCGAGAACTGGTGATCGTCAAAGAGCAACTTCTCGTTCTCTTCTGTAAAAAACAGCGCATCGGCCTATGACAAAAAGGTTAATATTATATATAGCTGATATATATATCATATTAATGCTCATGTGCGGGACAGATATATATAGTTACCCTATCTCCCAGTTCCATCTCAAGTTGGTCCAAGACTTTCCACATCCCATCATCAACCGCCCAATCAATCACTCTAGCCAACTTATCCAGAAACACTTCCTCTGGTGCTGTGTATTTCTCCACATCCTTCACATTACGAGGCTTTCCGAAGGCCTTGTCATCAGAATATTCGCCTATCGACGTCACTGTCCAGTTTGTCCCGGTTTGAGTGGCCATGGAATCAAATATAAGGGAAAGCGTTGTCTGGCGGATATTCTTAGGCTTGGAATGACGGTTTATGTTTTTAGGTGCAAAGACGCCCTCCCACTGAGATCCAAACTTTTTACCTCCATACGACTTGGGAGCGGAAACAGTGGCTTTGCGTTGATTAGGGTTGTCTTCGTCGAAAAGTTCGAAAAATACGGCGTTGAATGCGAAGGTATCATGGTTCATATATCCCTGAGCGACTCATCTTAGCAAACTACTCCTTAGCCTCGAGGGACTGCTTGAGACGTCATACCACAAAGTCTTGGAGCGAATGTGGCTCCGGAGAAAGGGCGATTGTCATTGCGTTTAGCAGAGAATCCAGAGGCTCTACATACTCCAACTTCAAACCACTATAGGCGGATGAAATTAATAGAGCAATTGCGACGTTGGGGGTGAGCTGTCGGACCACTCTACATTGCCAAAAGTTAACAGGTAAACCAGATATATATATCTTCAAGGAGATACCAACATCTCGCGTCCATATGTGAGATTATTCTCTCCATCTTCATTTATTGCCTCATAAGCAGAAATCTTTGTCATAGTTAGCGCATTCTCTATGCTGATAAGTTCATGCAGACCTAGAGATACATGTACGTACTTTATCCCAGCCTGAACGTATGCTGGTATTTTTGATCTTCATCCCCAGTTTTCTCTGCCGGCAAAGTAGTTGGATAAGCATTTGACACTAATCCCGGATATAAAAACCAGGACATGTCTTACGGGTCTGGCAAGCGCCTTCCATAAACTTTCAAAGTCCGTTGACTCATAGTACAACACTTTCTCACACGACCTATCCGTAAAGTCCCGTAAGTGTACATCGACTGGTTGATGGCTGCCGCCAACAAGACTTAGAAATTCGGGGAGCCGTAAGTCATCTGGTTTATCATCCTCCTCATATCCTTCTTTGGGAGCCCAAGAGAAATTGAATCCTGCTTGTCTCAATTCGTCACTGGCTGCTTTAGGATCCGGAATCGATATACCGATAAATCTTTCCTCCAGTAATTTCACTAATTGAGGTTTAGTTGAATACTTGAATTTCTAGTCAGAAGTCGAAGATGTTGCTACATACTATTAGATTTCAAGGCATCTTCGTCAATCCCGCTTAATTCTGCCCATATACTGATATCTTGGTCAAAGGTTTGCAGAGTACTACTAACATTTCCTAAGTATGGTGCTGCTTTACTGACGGTTTTGCCGCGAGCAAGAGTCTGAGTATTTTGCGGTTGCTGTGCAGATTTAAGTGCTTTCCTCTGAACTTGTAGATACTGTGAGCTTGCTGAACTTTTCGGGCCCATACTGGTACTGGTATTGGAGCCGATATTTGTGTTGGGCATTGTACTGATAGTTGAACTGGTATCTTTATTGAGACCGATACCAGTGCTGGCGTTGGCTTTGGCATTAGTGCTGATATTGGCATCAATATTCGTAGCAGAGGGATTAATTTTTTCATCATTCCCAATATGGGATACGAAAGCTGCAAGTGCCTGGGTTTGCTCTAGCTGGCTCTTCTGAAAGGCCTGAAGTAGCTTTTCAAATCCTAAAACCTTTTCTTGAAGCTTTTTGACTTCCTCGACTTCGGGGGCGTTTAGTTCGCTCATCGTATTCTGCGTTTGAGTTGAATTCAAGGTGTATATATATTGCAAGACACCACTTGGTTAAGCCCAAGGGGATTGCCCACTATATCACCAACTTCGACTCTATACCATCTAGGCAGCCTACCTAACCCGGGAATACACGGTTTGGTGCATCCCAAACCATATCTGCTTCAATAACAATCCCCGCATGCCAATCATATACTATTAGGGCTAGTGGTACAATGAATATCTATCCCTGTTTGGGGCGGGCAGCAGATTGGCTAATTCTTGATCTCGCGGTTAATTCACAAATGGGGAATAGCCTGTGGATATTTGCTTCTTGATGCACCTCTCACCGGAGGTGACTCACGAGGTTGAAGATCGAGAATAAAGGAACTCGATACTTACAGCTTGTGGTAAGATTATTGTAGAAATATGGGAGGAACCCTATTGGCTTGATTAGACATATAAACCCTGTTTTTAGGCCCCTGTTTCTACAATAATTTTACCTCTCGCTGTACGTATACAAGCACTTATGATTAAACGCTTTCAGATCGATTCACATGGCGCGGGAATCGAGCATGTGCACGTCTCAGTGCAAATATTGGAGGAAATGATGACAAAAAATTGAACCGAACCCCAAGACAGATATGTGTTGGTGGATACATGTAGCCAGTCATAGTTCTGTATTCAACTATTTTTAAGAAGGGCAGCCAACGATTTCTTGGTTTGATTGCCGAGTACGTACCGGGTGCAGGACCCCGGGCCTAGAAGCGCAAATTCAACAGAAAAAGCAATTTCTGAGGTAACTACACGTCTACGTAGAAAAAGTGCTCACGGTATCCCTTGGACGGATGAAACTGTCAAATCCGCAGCCTGCCTTTTTGAGCTAATACTAGCCCAAGCAGGTATCTAATGCTTATTTTTGATTGGCTCTATGGTTACTCCCAACTACTAAAAGCAACGGATATACCAAACTCAGTACGCGCACGGTCCAGGCTGCGAATTTGACAATTTCATCCGTCCAAGGGATACCTTTTCTAACTCAAACCCACTTATGTATATATAGATTCACTCATGCACTGTGTGCAACATATTCACCAGCGTTAGATACATGTATGTATATATACACGCTTACCAGCAAAAGAACCAGAAAATGCAGTTGCTCAGGGCAAGGATTATTTGTATGGAGTGGCGACGATCCCTCATACAAATTATCCTTGTCTCCACCACTTGCATTTTCTGCTGGTACGCATGTAGGTACATATAGATATATTTCTCACTAGGACCTGTGCCACTGACGGCTACCATGCATAGCGTAATATGTTACTCTGCATTAACGAGGAAAGCTTAAATCAACTTTATGTCGTTCAAGGTTTATATCTCCGGCGCGGAGCTACCCGGAGCTGTACTTGTCTGGTTCTAATCGTAAAAATCAAGTGAATACATGTAAAGTCCCTACCCAAAAGTTTCGTACTGTAGTTGAGTGGTGAAACCCCATACAAAATCTACCTAGCAACGGGGTTCTCCACTACAATACATGTATTTTATCACACCTTAACCACTGCCTTTTACCAATTCAAAAATGTTCAAAATGCTTCTCCAAAGGGGTAAAAAATTTTGCCTCTGTTCATCGTTATAATTAATTGTGTTGTGGTTCTACACTTAGAACTTAGTTCCACGGTAATTGGCCCTTTCACGAAATCTTTTGGGTAGGAGCTGTACATATGTAGCTGAACGGGTGAGCCATCATCACTTTCACAACACTTCTACATGGATACAATTAATATGATAGACTCAACCTATAGCTACAGAGTGCATGTTTCGAAAACTAAAGAGATATCAAAGCTCCAATGCGACAGGTCCAACGGGTAAATACTTAATGTATGTTGTTACGACCGGCGACCTTAAATTCAATAGATAATTATAATATAACCACGTATAACGATATCTTCGAGCTTCAGGGTGTACGATCGCAGGCTCGTCTCATGGGGATCGTTAATGAGCGGATCAGACTTCGGCCAAATCCACACAACAAAGGTTCATTGCGTTAGTCACTCGCTGGTATCCCTTCGTCTGTATTGATGATAGAAGACCTTACCTATTCAAGTCTTTTTACTCCTAGTGAACCTAACCCGCACTCCGTGAACCATTTTCGCAGGTAAGCCACAGCCTGTGACCCGGCCCTTTCCTTTTATGGCAGCACCAACTCCTCTTCTTAGCTAGATTCTTACTAATCACTATTACGAATCTCGGGCACAGACGAAGTGATAGATACAGTAACAGAAACATGGGTAGAGTGACTGCCGCAGTCTTTGGCAATGCCGCACCACTGCGGTAACACTCCCATATAGTTCGTTGAAATACGGAGATAAAGCGGCATATTCTCCCCCATTTTCTGATACTGTATACATAATACATGTAAATGCATTTAAGTCTTGGCATCTCGTCTATTATTAGAAGTGGGACCTTCGGGCCGTGGGTTGCACGCTGCAGAACATACCTACTATTGCATGCCATACAAAAGATAGCCTTGGCGGGGGTTTTCTGTGTATGCAATAGTGGCCCAGTCCGGAAACGCCAAAAAAACTACGAGTACCTACATGTATGTACAGCACCCCTCCGCTATACTGAACCTGCATATTAATGCATATTAAGCAACCTTCCGCTCGGTATAGCAGATTATTCGGTACAGCAGACGAATCTCATTGCTGGGGGAAAAAGAAAAGCCAGCTAAGTGGTTCGATACAGCAAATATTCGGTATAGGAGCGTTCGGTATAGCGGAGGGGTGCTGTATACTCGATTCCGCTATCACATCTCATACTAAGGCATATTGCAAAGACCTGAAACATACGTATACTACATGTAATCTATAGCTGTTTCTCTATTCATATATGGCGCGAGAAGGCATAGGGGGTGGGTGTGTCAACTTCAGAGGAACTTTTTTTGTATGGGAATTGGAGAAAATTCCACCGTTAGGCTAGGCGCTAGTACCGTTATGGGGGTAGATCTCCAAATCACTGTTGATTGATTGGCTGCAAACGCCGAAGTTTACACACCTACCCACCATAGCTTCTCGAGCCATATGTATCTGTCATTTCCAACATAATCAGTTTACCCCTATTTCCTCCAGTTTACGTTTACAATCAAGGAGGCAAAAACGTACCCATGGATACTGTTAATATGCTGTCTCATGCCCAGCCTCATCGCTTCCGTGAGGTTCGTGCCTCTCACTACCCGGGCGTATGAGGTCTGGGCTAAAGCAACACCCATATAACAATGAAAAAAGGTCCGGAAAGAGTGAAATAATAGATATCTATGTTTATTCAGCTATTCTATATAGTCCGGCTCATTGTTCTGGTTCCGTTATCGCACAATTTTGATTTCGGTTCCCTCTGTCCGGAGTTTCTAATTTTGAAGGCAATAGGTCGGATTAATAAAAGTCAACTATCACATGTATACAGTATTCTGCCTTTTCGTAGTACAGGAAATCACAGGAAGGCTGGGCACGAGACAGGTACGAGACACGTCACGTCATGAGTCCTACCCGGACATTGTCAATGTCAATGACTGATGTGTTGCCTTAATGAGACTTGGTACCTACCTATCTACATACTCACTTCGCCAGATCAAGTAAAATAGATACACTGGCAGTATTTTCACACAGGTTTAACCAATCACGAGCCATTTTGACTAGGTTTTCTTATGTAAGCCGTGTTTCAATGTTAGCGATATGATATGTAGGTACCTACATGCATGTCTTAATTTATTACCGTCTCAATCTGGTTACGTAATATTGCATCCTACGGTAGTAGCAGTACATGCAGTTACTATGGACTCAAACCTGTAATTGCAGCGCACCCAAAAGGAAGCATTCTTCTACTTCCCAACCAGCAAAAGGCTACCGCACATCCGGCTTGAGACGTGAGATAAGTAAAGTAGTATATATCCTAACTGATATCTGTTTGTGCCTCTCGGTTTCACAAAACACCTAGTAAACAGATTCACGAGCTATTTGCGATCGTACTACCGTAGGATTAAGGTAATAATCATCGCTCAGTTTACGTTTGTATTTACTGAAACCTAGGGTTTCCACTTTAGATTATAAACTGTCAAACCTCGCCAATCAACTTGCTCTATCAGTGTAGGATGTGCGCTGCGTATGCAGCCATCTAGCTGACTACTCGATACATGCCATCTTCAAACCCAGTCGTCCCCAGATTTCCCTCACCCGAAATCTACACTAGACCGACGACAAACCCTGGGGGTGACGCCAGGAATTGCTCTCATGGACGCGCGAGAAGGAAAGTAGCTTCGGCACCAGAAAGGGGGGGCGAGAAGGGCACTTTGAACAAATAATCCTCAATACTGACTACAAACTAACAAATAATACAGACTGTCTAAACAACGTAATAAATATCCATCTCCATCTTCTGCACATGATTCGCCCAACCCGGAAACTAACATAATCAGCACTTCTTGAAGCAAGATTCCAGAATCTGGTTGATGAATACGTACCATAGCTCTCGCTACAACCGATACTCTATCTCCCGCCTTCATGCTCCTGACGAAATCACCTCCATATCCCGAACCGGCTGCAAGCTGTGACCCGGGGCGATCATCCCAACTCCACACAACTGTATGCTGCCTGGCCTCGGAGCTAGCCCGAACGTTACATTGAATATGGGATCTCTCGCATGTTCCCCCCGTATTTCCCTTGGATATAGGAACAGTTCTCCACCCAAGTTCGAATTGACGCGCGGACAATACCTCTCTGCCCTTGATGTTGATGGAGTTTGTCAGTGGCCTTGCTCCCGTGGCTGCTGCAATAGTGACTGGACGCTCCAGAAACGCCTCGAACCAGGTAAAGGATCCTTCATAGAGTTCTAAATATTATCAGTAAATTCGCAGCAAGACTGAGCTACCAATAAAATTAAAACCCACCTGGTCCAAGACTACTACTGCTCCATCCTTGGTCATGACTCCAAATCCTAAAAACCACCTTCCTTGCCGGTGCGAGAGTCCCCACACAAACCCCGCCAATATCTACTCCCTCTGTTTCGCCTTCTGGAAAAAATGTTCCCGGAAGTGGCTGGCTCTGCAGGTATAATTCCTCCCCGTTATTTCGGACTATAGTTCCCTCCGCAAGCTCCGTGGTATAGTGGGGCCAGTACTCGGAAAAGCTGATGATCTGGTCGACTAGTTCAATTGGGAGCATTTTCATAAAACACCTTTTGACTGATAGCACATCTTGCACGGTGGGTTGATGGTTAATATTAGCGTTATTGCTAATATTTGAGGCCATTTTATTTCTGGATTTAATGACTGGGTGAAAGAAACGAACAATGGAGGCTATCATAGAGCTACTCATTTTGAACAGAGGAAGGATATGTATGAAATGGGACGGGGATCGGGGTTCAGTATTGTGTTTTCTGCCTAACGTGCAGTTTACAAACCCATGCTGGCGGAGCTGCTTACCTAATGTTATCTTTTCAGCCGCACATGGATACATGTATGTAAAACATGTATTCTGAAGGCTTGGCTCCCTTAGGGATGAACCAGATTCCCTTGGATTAATACAATCAATTCATAAAGTCTTACTCGGGAAGAGAATCTATTCGGTGTATAATAATCGAAGTATCTACAGAGAATGCACCAAATATCACTCGGGCGTGGCGCATTCATACGCTAATCGACACTTCACAGCCTCTCACTCGCATATTAATGTTAGCGCATGGCATATATTTTTTTTTGTTGTTGTTTAACTCATTACGCATGGCATATGTTGATTTTGTTGCCCCTACAGACTTTGCTGTCTGTTACCAGTACTATTTTAAGACAACGAGTTTGCTTGTCTTAATGATACTTTTTTTAGTTATAAAAGGAGCATGTTCCTTGATCTTCTCTCGCTACTTTCCTAATATATATAATCTAATTATACAATTCGATTCTCTTCAGTCTCTCATAAATCCATGGCTTATTAATAGCAGCATTCAAGCCTATGACTGCTCTCCTTGTGCCAGAAGAGGGCCATAATGGAAGTTATAAGCATTCTGGTACAATACAGGTAATTATACGGGTATAGTTTGACTGTATCGTGTTCTGGTCAAGCAAGTAGCCAAACCTCGTATACTTCATTTAGACTTTCTATTCCCTTCACGTACATACGCGTACCCACATTTACATGAAGTAAAAACGTATCAAGACAAAATTTATTGATCTTAAGTTTACAAACCTACGGCTACGGAGCACATATAAAATAAAAAAAATGATATAAAATTATTGAATCTTTCGAAGAGAGCATACTACAATTATTGCATGCCGTGAAGCCTCGTTCACAATATATACTAAACAAGGAAAATCTTCTCATCACAGTACAGCGGTGGGTAATAAGTCATCAGACGGAACGCCACTAAAACCGCGTTTGCAGGCAAAACTGTGGCCACGTCGTCCGATGACTTATTACCAACCGCTGTACCAAGTGAAGTACGCCTGAGCTGATGAGAATTGGCGACCGATGAAAATTCCTCAGACTGAACAACGAATACAGCAGCCCTCACATTGGTAAGGGTCAGAATTGTGTTGGGGGGGAAAGAAGAGCCGGTTGTTCCGACCTCTATTTTGCTTAATCGATCATAACCAAGCACTCATCCGACTCAATACTGTAGAATATTCAAGGGCCGAGCAGCGAGTTGTTGCGGAGCTCACACTACTTCTCTCATGCGGAGACACTGGTCCTCCCCAACTAGTAGGGCCAGAAGGCAATTTCCCCTATAGCCTTTCATCTCGCGTTTTTGACCCGATGCAGAGTGAAGTGAGTGACATCTTGAATTGGCACCGGTGTAACAGGGTCCTGCAGACACACCAATTAGCCAATATATGACACCAGTATTCTGGTGGGTGTATGTTACCATCCCATATCCCACCGCATTCAAATAGACTCTATCAGCTTCACCCATACTTGAGCCGATGAAAAATCCGTCCAAATAGCTCTCATCGGTAGTACGCCAAGCTAACCTGTTTCCCTGCCACATAAAGTCTCCGCTAGGACTTTCATCCGGGGTGGTCTCCCATGTCAACTCCAGTGCTCCGGTAAAAAGAGGGCTATCTCTCTCTACGAGATGAAGGTATAACCTAATGTCACTGGAGACAGTTACAGCTAGGTGCCTTCTTACGATTTTATTGTTGTACGTTTGATAAATTTGCAATTCGCCACAGGAGTTTTCAGGTCCTAGTTGGAGGAATCTGTTCTGATCTAAATTTCCAGTTCGTAAGTAGATTATATTTAAATACGGAGAGATAAAATATACATACCTGGCGCTTGAATAAATTCCCTGTATGGTCTTCGTGGCTCCTCCATAGAGATTCTTAGCTTGAAAAATACCGATTTATCACCCACAAGTGGTAGACTTGACAGATTATGGATGTAATGAGAGCATCTCTGCCTAATGTTTGTCTGGTACCACCATGCATAAAGGCACAGTAATACCAGCACACCCAAACTGCACCCACCAGTCAACATCCACACGCTAAGTGCCATCTTTCGGTCCAGTTCTGTATCGGTCGCTAACTGTACTCGGTACTTTCCATTGGGATTTATAAAGCTTCTCATTCCAGCTTTGCATATACAGTTCCGGAAAACCCCGGTAAGCTGCATGGCCGTTCCACCGACTCCGGAAAGGAATGCCAACATGAATGCGAAACCTCGAAGAATATTTATCAACTTTTTTGCCCACCTGGGCCAGCTAGGTCTTTTTCCTATTGTCTGCCCAACAACGAAAATCCCAATCAACTCAATTTGGGAGACCCAATATAAAAAAAACATAAAGCTCCTACAACCAAGGCCAATTTCTGGAGTCTTGAAAGAAACAAGAAATGCAAGCCAGCAAGGAGCCGAGATAAGAATTGCTGCAGAGAGGCCTGTAAAATATATTGATGTATTGGTTCCTAAGTATCCTTCCAACCCATTGGCTTTGGCCCATTCGTAGGTACTTACACCACGATCCCAGATGGATACGGGTTTGTACCTCGAAAGAAACACTTCGCTTACACTATCCCCACGGGTCTTCGGTGGGGCGTTTTTTGAGACTATTCCTTCGAGGGCGGCGGGATTATTGCATCCTAGTAGGCACTGTATAAAAAGTTAGCTGATGGTGGAAACGGGAGCTAGGGTAAGCTTCACTTACTCCACAGACAATTGCTACTATCACAAAAACTGAGTACCAGATACCAAGTGCAATGGCGTGGGAGGTATCATTGTCTCCAAGATTCTTCAGCGCATCAATGAGCGCATAAATGAATGATCCCACATAAAATATCACCGGCGATCCAACAATAGCTCCGAAGGATCCCTAGAGATAAGTGCACTTAGCATAGTCATATATTATTCAAGGGACGAGGTGAACCTTCATACCTGCGATTCTAGCAACGAGTGTAACCTTGCCTTTGCTTGTATCTCTGATGCGTTCACAATAAATTGTTCCGCGCCCTCCTTTGGTTTCCCCTCCTTGATATTCAAATTCCCTAATAACAAAGTCACCAGTATCCTCCTCCTCTGTAGCTCCCTATACACCTTGGTACCAGCTCCTTCGGGCTTCTTTAATGCCGCCAATCTCCGCAAGAGTATATGGTCTAAAAGCATTTCGTAAAGCCCTCCAACTAGTATTGGACCTGCACAGACAAAGACAACCGCAATCCATCTAAGCGTCTCCACCATCACAATAACCATTGCGAGAACAAGATTCATGGACCCCTGAGCTGTAAACCAATCCTCTTTGAAAAGTCTCTCGGGGATCCTTAGCTGCCAGCCCCTGGGAATAGAAATACTAAACACCAAGGCCGGAATAAGGAATCCGACCAGTGGGCTCAATATTTCATTCAAATGATTCTTCGACACACGAGATGGTTGGAATCCTCCGCATTCTGCACGACACCAGGTTAGGCTGACATATATAGGTAGGGCGGCGTCTTTCCCATCATCGAAGTTGGCACCGCAGGTATATGTGTTATTATCTTGAGAGTTGCTAGTGTCATAGAACTGTTCTCGGGCCTTTTCACAGCAATTGTAAAAGTTTGCACCCTCAATTGCAAGAGCGGGGTAGATGAGGAAGCCAAATAGTAAAAGGGACCAGATGTAGGCTTTTGAGAGGGTACGTGTCATAGTGTCGATCGGGTGGGCTTGTTCCCCTCTTTGCAAACGTATTTAGCCTACTAGATTAACAAATTTCCGAAGTAAAAAGGTTGGTGATTCCAAAGTGTAAAGCTCGGGATAACGTCTATATATATAGGTATGTCTAGATATATAGTACCTCTTGCCTATTATATAGATAATCATATGGAACGAGGCTCCATTTTATTCAAACCTCGAAATATAGGTAAGAATCTTTATCTTTTGTGGCTCATACTAGTACTGATAAGTGGCATTGCAACAATGGAATGTATACATGTAGATTCGTGTATGTATAGTGGGGCAACCGCTTTATCAAAATTACAGTCATTCTGTCACGAACACACAAGCATTATTTGATCAGCTGAAATAAAGTCAGTGTACGCGTACAATCTTTTCCCCGGACACTCTCAATAAAGTCGATCAGTAGGGGGCCGACTCCGTTGTTATCACGTCGCACATGGTAAACCAGGGTAACACATTACCCATAGCAAGCTCTTATCATCTGAGTCGAAATGTTACACCGGTTTGGCTCAGGTAGTAACACAAAGCACCCGAGTTCGCTGGAAAACTAAATAAGGCTGTTATGGGACTCAAATGGAGCATGATGTCCTGAGACCTTTACTAGGAAGTAGGAGATACTGCCCTATATTCATAAAGTATAAAAAGAGGCGAAGTTATGGCTGTGGCCTGGCCAGTCAACACCGGCGAAAGCTACATGTACTAGAGGCCTGGTGAACAGTCACAAGCCCACATGATGTATATATACATATCTTCATGATTTTGGCAAGAATAAGCGAGAATTATGTATAACATGTAGACCAGAATTTGTTTAACCTGGGAGTACTCTAGTTTAGTCAATTTATTGCCTTGAGTTGCACAACAATACGTACATGTATTTCATAACCCATTTAGTCTTTAGAAGACGAGATACGAACATATTACTTGTATGTATCTACAAGTACCATGTATGTACAGCTATCGGTATAATTGTAGTGGAAATGTGGTGTTGGAGAATCACCCTGTTCTCGGCGTGATCGTTGGCCCCTGTTTCCACAAGTTATCACGCGAAAGGCCCAAGGTTCCGATTTTAGTAATACATATAAATCATGTATGTACTGGAATACACTTTTTCGCATTT
Organism: Morchella sp. 2018-W38C; assembly: GCA_024713705.1. Taxonomy (NCBI): domain Eukaryota; kingdom Fungi; phylum Ascomycota; class Pezizomycetes; order Pezizales; family Morchellaceae; genus Morchella; species Morchella sp. 2018-W38C. The sequence goes on along the minus strand of JAMJEX010000003.1, from coordinate 3,822,147 downwards.
CGTTGCAGTCTGATTGGTTGACAGCGACAGGGGTATTTAGTAAGCACGACACATCAAATTTTGTGTCTTTGGTGCGGTTACCCTACCTGATTTGGTGCGGTTACCCTGCCTGCTTTGATACAGTTACCCTCCCTCATTCCTGCTGGCGGCCTCCCAAACCCTAACCCTGACCTTACCCGGCATGGAAACCAGCCCACCCAACGGAACTCTTTATACTTAAATAATAAATGTAACTATTTAGTAGTCAACTATGAGCAATAGGGAGGAGTGAGGAGCAGTGGAGGGGGGTGGGACGAGCAGTAGCATTAGAGCCGGCATCATTGGAGCGGGCACCGGAGCTAGCACTGGAGCTGGCACTGGAGCTGGAACTGGAGCTAGCACTGGAGCTGGAACTGGAACCGGCATTGGAGATGGCAGAGATAGCGGAAAGAGATGGATTGTTACAGCAAGATTAAGGCATTTATGCAACATACATGGTTGGGAGAACTGGGCATGAGACGGCTAACACAAAACTACATGTAACTACATGTAACTATTGGAGGTGCCTAAATACTACACGGAGATGGGAGAGAAGGAGACCTCGCGGTCGCGAGGTGGCGCACCCCTAGTATGCATGTACTATATAGTGGATGGGAGTTACCTGCAAGGCAGAATGTGGCGTTCCCGAGTTCTTACGCTCTTCAGCTAATGTGTAGATAATATAAGCTCATCTTCTATGGTAGTCATATTAATTAATTGTAGGCAAAACCCTCGCTTAGGCAGCATTTCACGTGCATACATCTATTATATGGGTGTCGTTCTAGGAAAACCGTCCGCACAGCCAAATCCTCATTCCGACGAACCAAAAAACCGATAAACTCCTATTGGGATGATTCGATGATTGGCTTGAAAAGAACATGAGGGTTGATTTTGACTGTCCGGCGCTGTACGTAAAGAGAGGTGCAACGGAAGTACTCATATTCTTGCATATTCTTAATCCAGAGCGACCGTTACATATACCATATCAGACGGCCATAGATATCCTTGGTTCCATGAGTGCGCGCATGCCTACAGTCTCGGAAATCAGGGTAAAATTGCGTCAAGAATACTGGTTTAAACCAGCATCGTAAGTAGAATGCCATATCGATACTGTATTAATACTGTATTCTTACAGCATCACTAACGTATTGGCTGGAACACGGTAGTGAATTTCGGCAACTACAGTTGCACCTCGCTACCTCGCAATTCGATACCTCGGATCTCTTGCTGTCTCGCACGGGTTCGCGGGACAAGTACTGCCTTCCTCCACATAAACCTATTTGCTATCTCGTATATTTTGGTATATTTGCTATCTCGTACGGGTTGGGCTCCCAGAATACGCTAACAACATAACGAGGTGCGACTGTACTGTACAGCGGGAGGTATCAAGTGATGGAACGGGCTGAGACGGAGTGATACCTGTTTTGTGTAAAACACCACCAACATACGGTGTTTGCAGGTATAAACGTATCCAGGCGTTCCATCACTTATTACCCATCGTTGTACATAGTATGAGTGAGTGCCTTGAGTCCACGATCGATCTGTCACCTACACGCCGTTAGATCTATCCAACATAGTGCACGGAATTCTCTATCAATATATATCAATGAGCCACTCAATAATAAACTCCACAGTATGTAAAGCCCCTACCCAAAAGTTTTCGTGAAAGCCCGAAAGTATTTGAGTGGTGAAACCCCATACAAAATCTACCTAGCAACGGGGTTCTCCACTACAATACATGTATTTTATCACACCTTAACCACTGCCTTTTACCAATTCAAAAATGTTCAAAATGCTTCTCCCAAGGGGTAAAAAAATTTACCTCTGTTCATCGTTATAATTAATTGTGTTGTGGTTCTACACTTAGAACTTAGTTCCACATAGTTTGGGTGGTAATTGGAAATCTTTTGGGTAGGAGCATGTGGTAGTTTAGCCTTATGAGAGGATCGACGCCAATCAGGTTACCAAAATTTGGAACTGGAGTCTTTTGCGCAAAGGGTCTATTAGCGATTCGTGAGTGAGTGTAGTGCATAGATATATCAACTGCGGCCACCAACCGTGCGCACGGAACTCCGAACCCCCCCCCCACATCAATACATTCGGGAACAGCATTCTAGCCCCGTTAACTCCGCTTTAACGACTATCCCATGCAAGATGATGTCACTAGCGAAATTGAACTATATCCTCTAGCTTCTACGGATTGATTGTATAATCTTCAATTTTTTGAAGCTCTACCCTTATAAATATCGACATCATGAACTCATGTCAATCCTCAATTCCAATCGCAATAGCAATCAAGTCAGCACCCGGATCACAATATATAATATAAGCTACATTTACAAAGCCATGACAATACTACCCACTCGCCCACTCGGAAGAAATGGTCCGCAGGTCAACGCCCTCGGGCTTGGTCTCATGGTATGTATACGTTATCACTTTTTTCATTCGGTCTTCAATTGCAATACACTGACCTTTGCCAGGGATTGAGTGCCTTCTACGGAAAGGTGGACTCAGATGAGGAGCGCTTTAAAGTTCTCGACCGTGCTCATGAGCTTGGAGAGAGATTCTGGGATACTTCTGACTTCTATGGAGATAACGAGGAACTCATTGGAAAGTGGTTTAAGAAGACTGGAAAGAGAAAGGACATCTTTCTCGCTACTAAGTTTGCGGCAACGGTAAGCCAATTCCCAATTCCCTATTTGTTGTGTGAAGAGCCTTGCTGACGCAAGGAGGTGGTGTTAAGACGAATACAGAGGGGAAAAGTGTAAATGTAATCGTGAGGGGCGACAAAGAATATGTGCATGAGGCATATCAAAAGTCATGCGCCAGGTTAGGAGTAGACTACATCGACCTTTACTATATTCATAGGTACGGCTCTTTGACCATGTTTGCATGAGTGGCACTGACAACGTGGGTGAATAGAGTGGACAGAAATATCCCCATCGAGGAAACAATGGAAGCCCTAGCCGAGCTCGTGAAGTAAGCTCTTCATTTGTCTCTCCACTGATATCTGCTAATTATCTCTAGGGCCGGCAAGATTGGACACATTGGTATCTCAGAATGTAGCGCTGCAACCCTTCGCCGTGCACATGCTGTCCATCCTATTGCCGCCTTACAAGTCGAATATTCCCCCTTCACCCTCGACATTGAGAATTCCACCATCAACCTTCTAAGTACCTGCCGCGAGCTTGGTATCACAACTGTTGCGTACAGTCCACTTGGCCGTGGAATGGTAACAGGAGCTTACAAGAGTCCCGACGATTTCGAAGAAGGTGACTTCAGAAAGATTCTCCCGAGATACTCTAAGGAGAACTTCCCAAAGAATTTGGAATTGGTGGAGAAGTTGAAACAGATAGCCGACGGGAAGAATTGCACTCCTGGGCAATTGACGTTGGCTTGGCTAATGGCACAAGGGGAAGATATTATTCCTATTCCGGGGTATGTATTCTTCGTCTTTGGGTTGAAGAGATGATACTAATATTTATATTAACGCATAGAACTAAAAAAATCAAATATCTCGAAGAAAACGTTCGCGCACTGAATGTCGAGTTGACCGTTGAGGAAGTTAAGGAAATCCGTGAAGCCACTGAAGCTGCTGAGCCAGCTGGCGACAGATCTCCGTCTGGGTCAGTGCCTCCTACGTCGTAGCACTACATGTAGCGATTTCTGGATGCTGACAACCAATGGTATAACAGGGTTGCCCATACTTTATACGCAGATACTCCGGAAAGGAAGTAGAGGTGGGGAGGTTATATCGCGTACAATATTGCGTACCATTACTTGAATTGAAACGGGCTAGCTGTTTAAGACCCGTGCCTGGCAACAGTACTATACGTATCTAGATATTTGAAGAAGCGGAGGAATATATAATTGAATTCATAAAATGCACATCTGTGAATATTACTGTTTTCCATTGTAAGAAGTTCAAATATACTGGCCTATACCATGCTCCACTGGTGCAGGATATCGATAAATCTGCTGGATAGATTTCAAGATCAAGGACTACGATTTTGGAACGGCATGTGTGGATAATCAAGGAGCATAGCTAGCTCCGCGCCACTCATCTAGTCTCTCTCTCTCTGTCTCTCTAACAAACTTCACCCCGTCCTCTTGTTTTACTAAACTCTATAAATCTATTTCTTCTCTAGCGCCGTCTGTTCCCTAACCAGCTTCATGATCTCGTCCATAATCCCCGGCATGGGAACCTTGGCTGGGCTCCCCCTCTGGTCGACGAAGAAATCTCTATGCACATTCTTATCCTCAAACGGCGGTTTCCACTCCCAATTCGAACATCCCAACCTCCTGGGCTTATACCTCAGCTCGCTCAAGATCACTTTGTTGAGCTGCGGGCGACCTAGAGTACGGATGGTGCCGAGCGAGATCTCGGCACTAGGTGGAAGCTTCTTGACGTAGCGTGCGACCATTTCACGAGAAACTCGGGCCCATGGAGGGAGGTGGAGGTAAGCGTGCGTCACGTAGGGGGGACTACGCATGGGGGGTGAGTTGAAGGTTCCGTGGGGAGAGGAGAGGAGAGTATGATGTACCTAGTGTATTGCATGAACGCTATGGGGATGATTCCGGCAATGACAACTGCAAGTACAATTGTTATTATGGTTCCTCAAGCCTCTAAATGATATAAAGAATACTCACTTCCCACAGGAGCCCAGTAACCATAATCAGTCTCGACACCAACCGACGGGGCGGCAATGAAAGTGCAAAACCCCGCGACAAAGAGTGTCGCCAACTTCAGTGTCGCCACGAATACAATCCTCTGACCAGCATAGTATATCAAAATCTTATCGCCTAGACCTGTGATCACCGTCAGTCTTCCATATTTCCCTCAAATACCTCAGGGTAGGATGTCTTTACCATTCGCGGTAATTACAGCATCGTCCTCTTTCATCCCCTTACGGCCCCAAAAGTTCAACTTGCGGCATTGGACTCGGCTGGTGAGCGAGGCGGGCTTTGCTTGGAGCCGGATTGCCCGTAGCAATGGTGTCGGCCTGAAAATCATTTTTCGGAGATGTATGAGCTCATCCTGGAAATTAGTGGGGGTTTCAGGGTTGTTCAGCGGAAGAATGCCTTTGTTTTTGTGAATGAGTGATTTCTGATGCAGAGATGCTGATATATACCGATCCAGTCAAGTTTGAACATGATTTACGGACCTTTGTCTAATGGACACAAAAAGCCCTAACCCTGATTTGGAATATGAGCGGCCTTGGCACTTGTCCCTCTTTACGAGCAGATAATGCTAATCCCGGATGACCTCAATTGCAGGAATACAAGGCATTTTATGTATGTATTTCAACCTTTTAAATTCCAGCTCTCTATCATTATCATTCACATTACACAGATAAACTCGGGTATACTCTATTACATGCATTTTCGATGACATATCCACAAAGATTAGCTCTTTAGAGCAAACCCGCAGACGCCCGCTGCCGCTCTTGCTACCGAAAAAGGGATCGTCGACGCATCCATCATTCCCGACGCAAACATATCATCCAAAAAGAACGGCAAGCTCCAATACAGCCATATAGTCGTCCACAGAAACCCTACGACTTTATGCCACACCCGCACCTCTGCATGACCTCCCGTAGCACGGACATACCACGAAACCACTGCTTCCTCAAATAAAATCGCGATGGCCTGGGAAGCAAAGAAGAATATGGTACCAAGAGGGAGGCCATGGTGCTCTGGACCTAACATCACTCGCAATGGGAGTGCATGGAAGATTCCGGATAGCATGAAGGTGAGGATAAGATGTACAATTGCACCGGTTTCATCGGTGAGTCGAAGTGTTCGGACCGCAAACTTGGCATAGGAGCTGAGAGTCTGAATTGTGTCAGCCCTTGATATTCTAGATATGAGGTTTGGAGGAACCCTACCCTACGAATGAGTTTGTGCCAGAAGCAACCCCATACACGTCTCACAGTGAAAGCATCCCAAATATTTCCGTACAAAGGTGGCCAGTCCTAGCACAAAGAATTTCAGTGACATGAAGATAATAAGCTGATACGGATTCAACTCACCTCCGGGCGACTTAGACCCAAACCCACAAATGTGATTGAGGTCAATAAGTAATTCAGCTGAATCCCGCAGAACATGACATATGCCGCTGCTGCTGTAGTCGCAAAGCTCCAGATGAAAGGGTGATCACTCAGCGGAGTATAATCCCCACCAATCGAGCCAACATGTCGGTGCTGGGAAACTAGAAAACTATGAAGGATATCATATCCTAGACAGAGTTGAACGAACTGGATAGCGTGGCTCTTGACAAAGGCTTTCTTTGAGCGGTATTCCCTCTTTCCCTCGATACGTGCGATGCCTTTCACTTGGTAGTTCCAATGTATCCCTTTACCTCGCCCATTAGAGACATCCCAAGAGAGCGAGTGCAGGTCTCACCTACCACGTGGATTAAATATTTGGGCAGCACCCCACTTCAACTTCTTCCACCCAAACATCCCATATCCTAATGCCTCCCCCGGCTTCTCGCCAACCCTCCAGAACGCCGCCTCCGGAACACTAAACAACAACCGATCTATGGTGGCCAAATAGGTCGGCCACGCCATCCCCAGACCATAGGTAACCTGTGGGTCATCGCCGACCTTTTCGGAGTGAAGAACCACCGCGCAAGCGACGATGGCAGAGACGAACATAATGGAGCGCCCTGGGAACGGAGGCGACCATAATGAGAGTATTTGGAGGCCTGGGAGGATTAGGAAGGCGGTGATGGGTGATATCAGCATCTTTCCGGGCGGCGCGCGCGTGGTGTTTGGAAGGGGCGTCACGTCGTCAGTCAGGGGTTAACGCGATTGCTCGTGGGTCTGGGGGACCATCACGCCAGAATGCCTATGCGGATTAGAGGAGAAGAGGAGAGTGTGTACTCTATGTGTATGTTGTACTTTGTGTGAGTTTTGATTCTCGGCACGGTGCGTCATTGGTCCCTGCATTTATGGCCAGCTATGTTCCTTCGGGCTCTAGAATTCACATCCCTGCAGTAGTAGTAAGTAAGCGGGATCCCGAACATTGGCTTCGAGTCTTCGACCGCGGCCTGGGTGCAGCAAGGTATATCGGAATCGGTATCCCATGGCAATTATTCAACATACCGCCAAAACTTGAAAAATTGGCTATCTCCGTCCAGGGATTATCTCCAAAACGATTGGCTGAAAGGTATCGATCAGCCTCAGAAGTATCCGTTTGTAGCAAGTTTGATCTTGTATGCATAGCCAATTTTTCGAGTTTTAGCGGTATATGTACATACATATGTACTCTACTCTACTACATTACCAGTACTCCTAGATCATTTTTCAAGGTTCCACAAGAGACCCTGAACTCATCTCTTGTGTCATGTTCACAAATGGCAAAATAAATACGCCGTTCCATCTTGGGTGGAGAGACTGGTTAGAATCGGACTCTAAGCTCCATCTCCCCCCCACCTGCCTTCGGACGTATCGCAGGCTTTGGAGATACGTGCTTAGTTATACATATCGACTAACATGTATTTTCCCTTCAGAAGAACAAAGCTACTTACGATTCGTTTGGCAATTCTAACAGCCTTGGAATTACTTCCTTTCACCGACGTCACTTTGCTAAATAAAGGTTGGATAAAAAAAAAAAATAGAGAGCGGCTGAGCATTACCTGCATTTTCTGGCACGTCACGAATAAATGGTTCCAGAGGGGGTCGAACCCTCGACCTTGGCGTTAACATTCAACCCGTAAGGGGTGTAATATTAGCACCACGCGCTAACCAACTGAGCCATGGAACCGTGCCATTTAAGAAAATTTCGTGTATTTTGAATCATTGACATATGGCTCACTGCCAACCTTTAATAAATGACTGTCGTTTAGATATATTACAATTTATTTTATTATTTTTAATGCTACTACTAATACTACTCCTGCTACCCCACTGCTCCCACTGCTGCTGCTGCTGCTGCTGCTGCTGCTGCTGCCTATTAGCATTGGCTATATATATACCAAATACAGCGGGCTGGATATGACTTACGTTGATACTGTTGTTGGTGATGGTGATCTAAGCACTGAACTACGTTAGCAGGAGGGGAGAGTATGGGAACGGAGGGGAATATATGGGGGACCGATCTAATTTGATGCACTTGGTAGAAATGAAGGTGAAGAAGGCTGTGGTAAAGACATTGGTGATTATCCTCATGGAGGTGTTGGTGGTGTTGAGTTGGTGTTGAAGGAGAAGAAGACCGCTCATACGACTTTTTGAGTGCTGGGCCGCCCCCGTCCCTCGAGTATAACGTTTAGCTTACTCAGCTAAGTAGGCCACTGCTACCATATTCAAATCATTAACTTCCGGAGATATACGGCTCACCGACTCACTCATCAACCCTACACTTTCAATAAGTTACCCCCAGCTCAAATTTCCGAGTCGAATCGACTTCAATTGCCCCTTCGTTCTACCTGTACTCTTAGCCATCATCATCAACGATTAGTGGCCTGTCAGATACAAATATTACACCCAAGTTAGAACATGTCCTCATTGTGCTTAAAGAGTAACATTTTGACACCAGGGTGGAGGGGTTCATCACTAGAGAAAACAAATGTTTTCTCGGGTGGCGAACTGCTATATGCATATGACCTACAGGTACTAGGTAATTAGCCCTCTCTGGTTGAGGAATCGATCCCTTCGTTGTGACCAGAAGAGTTTATCAAAGATCAGCTCCTCTTGTACCCGAACGTAGATTGTGATATCGTAAAGATATTAAAGACGTGTTGAGTCATGAGGCAGCAAGAGATGTTTCTGGATGGTTTTCGTTATACTAGAGATAGTCTAAAATTAGGCGCAAGGCTTTCGGCGCCGATTTGGTGAAAGGTAGAAAACTGTATGTAGACATATCTACGGCGTTTCAAGTGACAGAAGAATTTCGACCCGTTGGGAACGAAGGCAACACCATACAGAGCTTAGTATATAATATAAGCACAGACGCATAGAGCGTTTTGGCCAAATCCATTTAGTGTAAGGCCTATGTCCACAGTATGCAAGAAAAGCATGCAAGTTCATATACTTGCTTTACCAAGAGAGACAGAGCGTTCGGTTCATCCAACCCAGCTTCATGAGTCCATTACTAGCCTCGGTCCCTTTTTTGGTACCTCTGCTGAATAGTGGGCCGAGACCCAAATTAAATGACTAAATCTCACTCGACATATAATAGCAGAAGGAATCCAACTTTTATCCCTTGGAATTTAGCTTTGGGGGTGCTATAGCACTACTGTTGTTTCTGCACATACCACCCGGATTACTGTAGATCGTTTAACGCCTACACTAAATCGGGAAGGGGCAATTGTCTGCTCGAGGAGAGTTTTGGGCCGATAATTATACAAAGTTGCAACAAACGTTTTTGAATGTGTCTAAAGACGAAAGGCCAGCACCGCCACGGATATCGTCAGCCATAGAGCACCTACCCTTTCAATACCTATCACACACAGTATGAGGGCGATAATAATGCCCGCAGTTTATCTTTTCTCTGGGCGTCAAAGAGAACGAGTAGCAACCACAGCACGCCGTACACTCAACAGAGGCCTTTACAAGATGGGTCGTAATTAAATCATCTAATTATAGTTAATATATTGTATATATAGGGGCAATGACGTACTAATAACCCCTTAATATTACACTCCTAAACTTTAGTATGGTGCGCACACTTTCAAAGGTGATATAGTGACATACGGAAGGGGAACAATTGTGGCTGCAATAGGTCCTCAAGGGCCAATAAGAAGGCCCATTTCTAGCCATTCTACTACATTACTGCCACGGATCAGTCAGGTTTGCTTTTCTGGGGTATAAATGGGTATAATACGGTTCCACTTTGTTCAGTCTTGGCGCATTTTACATATAAGAAACTATCATTTCACCTTTCAACCAAGACAGGTGTCGAAAATCTGCTAAAATAGAACTAAAATCCATCTTATGAACTAGAGTTCCATTTTGCCGCTTTTCTTTTAACATTTTTCGTTGCAAAACCTTAGGCTTTCGCGATCCGCTACCCTGAATCGTGGGCGCGCCATACATCTTAGTCGACGGTCTTGATTCATTTTTATAATTGCTCGTCGCAGTTGTGAGACATCGGTCGAGTGATTACCTATGATCTAGTTAGTCGGTTACGCGGTGCCATAAATTCAAGTATCTCCACTTGCACCCCCGCTCGTTCAATATATGGTTCATCACGCCCCACACGAGAACATGGTGCCTCTTTGATAAGAGCAGAGCCCGATAGCTAACATTTCACTCGTAGTCTTGGATGTATATCGTATATAGCAATATCGGCGAAGCCAGCAGCTAATTATCATTTCCCAACACCATCTATTACCATTTTAAACACTACATACAAAGTTTAATTTTTATAAACTAGCCCATAGAATAAGCCAACATGAAAGCACGCGCACTGCTTTTTTCTATTTCCCTTTCTTCTCCTTGGCCGCCATCTCCCTCCCCACCCTCGCCGCCTCCTCTTCAAACCTCTTGGCACACCTCCACCCCTCAAAGGCACACGTGATTAACCACTTCATCCATGGCCCAGTGTACTTCCACCCAGGCAACTTATCAACCTGATGTTTCCTGAGCCTATCATTCATATTCATGACATCTCTACTCTTCTTGACTAGTATGGCGGCATGCACCAACACCGCCGCATTGAACTTCCACTCGGGCTCAAACAGCATCTTCAGCACCTCTGGCTCATACTTGATTTGCACAAATATCAGCACAGTCAATGCTATGAACTGTAATATCGACAGCCACCCCATGTAATGATCTGGCAGGAGGTAGCGGGTGACAACAATATCACTGCGTCCTTCATTGCGACGGGTGGCCTCTTCCTCCATCTCACGGATGCGCGCAGCGCAGATGATCTCCCATTCGTATTGCTCCTCCTCAGAGGCAGAGTCGGAGGGAATGGGGGGCAACGGTGGACTGAAGGCAATGTTGGCGGTACGTGGGAGGGGATTGGCCCAGGGTTCGCGGAGGGGCTGCGAGTACGTGACGGTCATAGACTTAGAGGTGATTTTTGTTACCAGAGGGTTGAGGGGCTGAAAGGCACCATCGTGGAATGTGAGGAGAGAAGAGAGATAGGCTGGCGGCAGCTGGAGAATGATGTTGCGTACGGGGATTGGGTGCTGAATGAGCGTTGTGGGATCCATCGTTGCGATATGTATGGCCGTAGTACTGAAGGATTATGATGGGCAGTCGATGTAAGGGACAGATATTTATGCGAAGAACTGATAGGACTGGTAGGAGAGCAGGAAAGCAGGGGAACAGAACAGATCTCAAGAAAAGAGAGAAAAAATATATCTTCACTTCCGGTTTCACTAACTCTTAGTATGTATGTTGGTAACAGCTTTATCGCCAAGTCTTTTCCAAGACCACACGTGGGGCCTGGCGGAGGCAGCGATTGGCAACCCCCAAACTACATGTATGTATGTACCAGCTACTGTGCTACAATAAATGATACTCCTAGTACTGGGCTACAACATTTACAATGTTTTCCTTTTTACAGCAGTGGACCAGCCTCCCACGCTTCTCGCTCAAGCTTCATAAGCGCTGCTTGCTTGTGCGGGAAGGCAAATTCCTTTTCTTTGTAGAACCCGGCTTCGGTTAGGTATTTGATGAACCTGCAATTGATGTTTTAATTAGCCCTGCAGCTTAAAACAAATTAAGCGGTCGCACGACTCATTTCCTTCATGGGGTGTATACAACAGTAGTAATCAATAATTTATAGAGATAAGAGAAGAGACTCACTTCTCATTATCAATCCTGGGTTCCAGCATCACAGTCTGCGTCCTTGGATCATCCAGAAACATATCTACCACCAACATCAATCAGCTCAGTATCAAATGACGCCAGCTCTCGCCGCCGCCGTATGCATGCCAATCATCACAGACAAACACTCACAATGCACCAAACTTGAAATCCAGACGCCTACCCTATGGGGTCCCCTAAATTTCTGCTCCCCCACCAAACAATGCACTCCCCTCTCCCACGGCCCACAGCCTGTCACAAATTTGCCCAAGTTATCTTCCTTCACCCAGTACACCTCAAAATACCCAAACGGCTCGTCACCCCAGCACCCAATCACGGGGTAACAATGCCTACTATCCAGTCCCTTTTTGAGGAACCCCCGTGTCTTTTCAACATCCCCACCGTCCTCGCCCCAGAACTCGGCGACCCGCGGATCGTTCATCCACCGATGAACCAGCTCCGCGTCAGTCTCTGCAGAGGCCAGGCGAAAGCTGATGAATTCCTGCAAGGACGGAACCCACCGTTTGTAGAGTATGCCTTGTCGCGGGCGTGAGCGAAGAGGATGGCGGATTCCGTTGGTGATCGTGTATTCGAGAGGCTTAGGATAGAAGAGGCGCTCGTAAACAGCCTCCCAGGGAACTTGCCAGAACGACGAACGGGTAGCATATACCTGGACCTCCGCGGTCGGGGAAGAGGAAGTGTATGAGAGCAGCCCTACTGCAGCTCCAAGTTCCACGTTTACTGGATCAGAGAAGAGCCCGGTGGTGGTATTGATATTGACAACCCAAGGTTTTCTCGGATCCTTTTTCGCGGTAGGTTTAGGCGCGGGGTGGCAGAAATACCAATAGAGGGCTAACCACAGTCTGTAAACCGCCGGAGACAATTGCAAACCAGAGTTCTGACAGAAGAAGGTAATTGTATCAGAGGTGGCAGATGGAAAATCGATTGACGAGCCGTGGGTTACTTCTATGGAACCTGTTTGGCATGGGTACTGGGTTGATGAGCCGGGTGCCTCGACGGAGAAGTTGAGGTGTGAAGACGCGTCTTTAAGGATAACAAGTGTTTCACCACTAGGGAGGCGGAGGTTTGAACCCGCGGTCGGGGGGGACATTGAGTTTATTCTGGACATTGCAGTCGTGCGTCGCCCACTGGATGACGGGCATATGATAAGTAAGTATATAATCTATAATATAAACAGTATTAGGAAACCTACAGGATCAGCAATGACAGTATCTCGTCCTTCCTCAGTTCAAAGAAAAACTCAATTGCGCGTGCAAGCTTTCAATGCCCCACTCCCATATTAATACCCCGCCTTCTGCCCTTATCCGATAGCGTAATAGCGCCAGGGATTCCCTACCAGCGAACCGGGTTGCAAAAGAAAGAAAGGGAAAGAGAAAAAAAAAAGGCCCCTTCTCAAGAACCGGCGATGGTATCATTACCACTAACTAGTTTTATCAGATCGTACGATAATCAACAAAATGCCTCATTCAAACTTGATCTGATAATGAGAAGTGTCTCACCCCCACGCTATAATCTAACTGATAAGAGGCGAACGCCACTTTTGTAGGTAAACCATTTGTCATTGGTAACAGGGCTTGGGCAAGATAGGAATGGTGGTTGCCTGCAATGTGCAGTTTCAAACTACGAGTAAGGGGGCAAATCGTCGTTCGTATATGACCCACAGACACATATCGATAAGAACAGATCACCAAGAAATAAGCTTGTGCGCGCTGTCAGTCACACTGAAAGAATTTGTTATGAAGTCTAGATTCCAATTTTTTTAGGATGCCCTTGAAGCTCTTTAATCCGCTATAAACATCTACGAAAAAAAGGAAGCAGCCCAAACACCAATCAACAATCAGCCAAAAAAAAAGATACAATTATTATGAAGCATGAAATTAAACCTTGCCATCATCAAACCATTCAACACACTTGACTCTTTACAGCCCCCCACGAAGACGAAGTACCAAGTGTAGAGTCGATTCTTTCTGGATGTTGTAGTCGCTCAATGTACGTCCATCCTCGAGCTGCTTACCAGCGAAGATAAGGCGCTGTTGGTCTGGCGGAATTCCTTCTTTGTCTTGGATTTTGCTCTTCACGTTGTCGATGGTGTCTGAACTCTCAACTTCCAAGGTAATAGTCTTTCCAGTCAATGTCTTGACAAAGATCTGCATACCACCACGCAGACGGAGGACCAGATGAAGGGTAGATTCCTTTTGAATATTGTAGTCTGATAGAGTACGGCCATCTTCAAGTTGCTTTCCGGCAAAGATCAAGCGCTGCTGGTCTGGCGGGATTCCCTCCTTGTCCTGAATCTTCGATTTCACATTATCAATGGTATCAGAGGACTCGACCTCCAAGGTGATTGTCTTGCCAGTAAGGGTTTTAACAAAGATCTGCATACCACCACGAAGGCGAAGGACAAGATGCAGGGTGGATTCTTTCTGGATGTTGTAATCGGAGAGGGTCCGTCCATCTTCGAGCTGCTTGCCAGCGAAAATGAGACGCTGTTGGTCTGGTGGGATACCCTCTTTATCTTGAATCTTACTCTTGACATTATCGATCGTGTCCGATGACTCGACCTCCAAGGTAATGGTCTTCCCAGTGAGAGTCTTGACAAAGATCTGCATACCACCACGAAGGCGGAGGACAAGGTGGAGAGTTGATTCTTTCTGAATATTGTAATCTGAAAGAGTACGACCATCCTCAAGCTGCTTGCCGGCAAAGATAAGACGCTGTTGATCTGGGGGAATGCCCTCTTTGTCTTGGATTTTGCTCTTAACATTGTCGATCGTATCTGAAGACTCAACCTCGAGGGTAATGGTCTTTCCGGTCACTGTGAACTGTTAGAAATGACAAGGCAGAAGAAGCAGGAATTTCATGGGAACCTACAAGTCTTAACAAATATCTGCATTCCTCCGCGCAGGCGGAGAACCAAGTGAAGGGTGGACTCCTTCTGGATATTGTAATCGGATAGTGTCCGACCATCTTCGAGCTGTTTGCCTGCAAAGATGAGACGCTGCTGGTCTGGGGGAATTCCCTCTTTGTCCTGGATCTTGCTCTTAACATTGTCGATAGTGTCTGATGACTCGACTTCAAGGGTAATGGTCTTGCCGGTGACTACAAATCGTCAGTATTCACTATTTGCCACCAACCCTTTGGCATGAGGGGGGGAAGGGGGGAAGACTCACGAGTTTTAACAAAGATCTGCATGGTAGTGGTTGTAGAAGGAACTTTGTGGATATGAGATGATGATTGTAATGAGATAAATCGTTGAGACGAGGGTTGAGAGGTTGATGTATGAGAAATGTAGGAAGGAATGAGGGAGGAGAGGGAAGGCGACGGTTTTAAGAGTTGGGTGGCTGGCTATGGCTCAGGCCCATTCTACGATTTTCGTACATAGACTCACAGGCTTGTGGCTGAATAAGCTGCACATGAATCATAGAATAATCGCGAACGATCGAGAGGCAACTGATTTCGCCCCTGCACTGCCACCTAACCTATTGGCATGCAAAACCAACAACTCATTTTCTAATCTACTATTGAACTTGCTGGTTGTACCCTCCCAAATTGCTGAAATGTAGCTTCTCCGAGCTTCCCAAAGCTTCCCAATATTTCTTAACCTCGGGCACTCATGTATGTGTCATACGCAAGGGCGGTACAATAAACTTGTTCACCGCTCGCTACGGTTGACCGCCTTATCTTCCCCGCCTCAGCCACATAACTACCCTTGTATGCGGAGGTTCCACCTTCCCAATCTGCAGCTAACACCCTTCCTGCTGCACAGAGACGTCACTGCTATGTCCATGGCCTTGGAACCTTCCCCCAGAAAACACTGAGGGTTTCGGGTATCAAATGACGCTTAAAATTATCGATATGCTTGACCTGGCGCTTTTGTTTCTGTTATCGATAAACAAGCAAATCTTGACGCAGATCCAAAGTGCGGGGCACCCCGCATCAAACTGAATATCTGAGAGGTATCCCGGATTCTCGGCCCGTACTGGATGCAAAAGGGGAAGAAAAAAAGGTACAGAAAACTATCGTGGGATATGCCTTTGTGGGAACCCGAAAACCAATGATCTTAAAGAAGGTGCACCGTCATAGATACAGTAGTACATCCCACTTGTACACGACAAGCCTTCGAACACTTGGTCAATACCAACATCAACAAATCATCTGGAGCCAAATCATGGTTGACCGCGTATAGAGACCTCATTCGCCTTTAATTCCTATGGGTGACATCGGTCGGACCGACGACCTACCGAGTATTGATCAAAGAAATATCTGCGTTCTGAAAATTCCATATACCCCAAGAAAATTCCCCACAATCTTACTCTATCAATATCAGGGTGAAAATTTCATTTCTCCATTGAGACCAAAGGTGAAAATGTGACTTTTTCAAGCCTCTACGTACCTCTCTTTTTTAGATTAAATGTTAAAACTAATACCAGCAGAGACACCCCAGGACCACCAAAAACCCGGCAGATAAAGATACACATTTCAGGCCAAATTTACAAGTTAAGTCAATAGGTAAAGCGAAGAACTATATGTGGTTAAACACCTTTGAACCGGCGAAAGATCGTCGATTTGGGGCAGATATGAAGATGAAACTTTCAAGCGGGGTAGCTGGACACCACGGCTCTTAAAACGGCTCTTGACTACCCTCGATTTACAACGGCTCAAAAAGTGCTTTGATATCTGCTTTTTGTTGTCGGGAGAATTTTTTATCTTTGAGAGTTCTGCATGGGTTATCTGTACTCGATGACAAGACATTTATCTCCGAGCTCTTTAGATAGATCACCCAGCATAGGGCCAACACTTCCATATTTCTGTGGAAAACATATGCATGAGGCCTATGCTCTCTCAGGTAAGTAGTGTACCATGGTCCGGTTCTTCATATCTCACAACTTATCACTAATATACAAAACACAGGGATCTACGTTTGAACCAGGAACCATTTGATTGCATCATGACAAACAGTAAACACTGAGTTATATACACCAAATATCTGATAGGTAAACAGCCCGCCTCTCCCCGGAATCATCGCTTTCACTGACATTTTGTGGCACTGTAGCTAGTAGTGAAAACAGAAGAATGCTTTCAAAAGTTGGGACGGTGATCTATTGCATCCCGATCCTCACAATCCAGGGACTATATCGATCGATGAGCCAATTTACAACTTCTGCCGTTCAACTTTTAATCTCGAAACCCAGCCACTGGCTATACATTGTCTCGGCATACTTGGTCTCGGTACGGATTCTGCATGTTTCCTTTTCATGTGCCGAGCTTTAAGAATTCCTTTTTTTGTACGAGGAAAAACTGTCCTTCGCACGGGGAACGGCGTTGATCCCGGTTGGTTGGCGGCTCGTTATTTAACGAATTTTAGACGCATTCGATCTTTAATTCGTTCCGACGCCTTGTAACAAGCGCTTGTTCAGCTGTATTGGAAAATTATACGAGATAAACGCCGGCACGTGACTTAACTTCATGCGGGGTGCTGTGCTGATCATGCCGGCAACTGGTCCAATAAATGGGCGAGAGCATTCATAGGCTTTGCGACAGTTTTTATATGCTTGGGTGTCCACGGCATAACCACCCCGTATCCCGCACTTGAAGTCAAAATATACAGACCCCAGTTTCAACAAGAATTGTCCAGCAAAAGTCAAGGGCCTTCTTATCGAAAGGCTGAGAATAGCACCCAAAATTTCTACAATGATCGCGTACAGAGAGCATTTGTATCACCGAAATAAATATAATAATTGACTTGATCTCGACAAAGGCCAGATACCCACGATTTCTGTATGATATCTACCGGAACTACGATCTCTATGGGCGCGGCATGCGGGCATTCACGGCAATTTGATAAAATACAGGCTTGGAAAGGTTACGGAACTGGTATCTACTGGATCACCACAATACGCATGGAGTACAACATGGTTTTCAGTATTGTGGGATTCTAAAAGAATCTATGATCTTTTGGCCTCCCCTTTAGCCATTCACTACACCCCTTTGTCTTCTGCTCCCTGAACCTTCTTCAGTGCACGAACGGTGCTTCCAAGATTTTCACTGTTAGATCTCATGGTCTAAACCATAATCCTGGTAGTGTTGTTGTCTGAGGAATACACGTTTGTGGGACCTCCTTTTCATAAAGGGTGACAACTTATATTTCCGTTCCAGGAAGATAGTTGTTTTATTATCTTTGGGTTTACTCCATCCCTGTTAGGTTGCGCTGGAAATGTGGTCTGTCACAATAATTCTTACCAGTGTTTGTTGAGTACTGCAACATAGATCATCTGCGTTCTTCGGTCTATCCAAGAGGCTTGAAAGGGCTAATGATCAAGGTTGGTACAGATTTGTGGCCCTGTCCCGAGCCAAAGATGCCGCTTTCACTCTGTTATATATACCAGGGGGGATTTGTGAGAAAATATGAGGTAGAGGACAAGACCACTGACTGCAGCGCTTCTAATCCAGGGTATAAATCAGGCCGACCTTTTCTAGGATATCATTTATGAGTTTGCTCAGGATCGAGGCGAGCCTGACTGGTATACACCTCTGAAAAATGAAAGAGCCCAACAAAAACGTGGTCATTTTTTCGAGATTCATCGGCTCTGCTATTGGATGATTAACCTAAAGTATAATTTGGGATCATCTAGTCATATCTACGGAGACATTAAGTCCTCAATATGTGCTCGCCATGCTATTCGATGGTTCGCGACGCTTGAGTACAAAACTAGCAAAGGCTGAGTCTAGCCAGCTGCCCTCTTCCCGCGAGAAAAGCACCAAGGCGTCACATTCTCGTTTTACCAGTCTTCAAAGTTAACCCAGCTTATAGTACGATTCAGACATATCGCCACTAGGTAATGTTTGTAAAAACCCCAATTTAATGTACTGTTGGTACAAGTAGACCTTCTTGTACATTAGCTGAGAAAGACATGTAGGTGCTGTAGGTGCATATAACTTCCCTGTTATTGCAATTAATTAACCACTTTAAGTGCCAGGGAATCGAACTTACCACGCACAGTCGAACGGGATGGAATTGCCTGAATATGGAAACATATGTATGAAAAATGGCAATGACCCAAGAGTCAAATGGTGACGATAAAAGGGTGCGAGGAGACAGCAAATGTTATGGCTGGGCTCCATCGCACATGTTTCTCCCACTATCTATCCAGTGCTACATATGACCACAATGCTGATATCAGAGTAATATAGTAAAGCACCATTCCTAGCTGCAACTGCGATAGCCTTTCTACAACCGGTGATATCTCTTTCGCGACTCGATGTAGGGTACGTATACGATTCACATTATTAGGAGAAATAAATCGTCATTCTGGTCGATTAGACCTTGGATTTAAACCTCATATTGTATCTGGGTTTCAAAAATGAATTATCCGGCTTTCGGTCTTTCTTCAGCGAGGCGCATTATACTGGTAAGTTTTAGTATACCGGTACTATCTAAAGATCAATAATCGATTTAATAGAGCTAGAGCAATACCTGATCAACACATTCGTCCATACGCACATTATTTCTGATAAGCAACAACTTCCCCTCCTTATAGGCCTTCATTACGATACTAAACCGCCCACACGTATCAGTCATTCCCAAAATGATCACTTCCAGAAAAATTTATGAATTGCAAATCATATGCCCTGCACAAAAGTTTGTCCTATCAGCCATAACCAGCCGCTTCTAGCGACAATTAACCGATATGCTAGAGACAATACCATTGAAATGAATGGGCGACAGTACCGCAGTACTCTCTCCGAAACTAGGATTCAATGTGCTTCTAGTCGATGTTGTGCAGCAGAAGAGGCCCATCAATTTCAATCCATCCCAATGTCTTGGAAGAGGCTTTTCGGAGGTTGCTAATTATTCCGACAGCACCACATCACGGTATCCCAGCCGAGATTCCACTGCTGTCGTCCATTGATTGGTCCGCCGCTTATTTTGCATATTTTGAACAATTCCGACATCCTCTACATCGGAACTCGCGGAGAACCACAGCGACTAAATATACTTGACCAAGAAAATCATTGAAGTCCTATCAATGGCAAATCAACAAGTACCCAATTATCAAAACTTTTCTGTGGATTTACTTTATCTTTACCAACAATATTCTCGTCATGGCAGTCGGCCGGTCCCGTCGGTTGCGCGATACATGAGAGCACATACATGTATCTTCCGATATATTTATTTGATGCTACAAGAGCATTGGATCGGACCGAAAACCTACAAATGTATATCCCTGTCACATATTCTACGATAATCTACATCAACCTTTACCTTACCTCTCTCTCGCGCACCGCGCTCAATCACCGCATTCTTTTACGTCACTAGTTGCATTAACGGCTACTTGCATGTGTTGGTCTGATGCTATAATCAGATTGCGTCACTATCGTGTTAACTCATATTCTGTGGAAAATGCGAAGGCCACGAGATCACATACATACACACATACATGATTGAATTCTGTCTCCGATAATATCATTACCAGGTCCATTGAGGGAGGTCGATCCTTTCGGTTTCTGTCATAGACCACTACAAATTTCTTAGAGGAAATCATCTTTACTCTATCAACTCCCAAGATTCCATCTGCAGCTAGCCATCCTTACATCTGGCTAAGATAGTACGCATGCAATGAATCACGAATGAGACCGAATATACCGACAGATATACGTCTCATGCTCAATACCCCCACTCATTTCCACTGGTAATGATAAATGGTATTTGTCTATACAGACATAATTTTCAAACAATGATCCGATTAATTAATTCAGGTTTCACCACGACCAATCCTATTCGGATTTAGGTGTCGAATATAATGTTTTTTTTCATCCGCGGTGTTTATGGAACGTTTCGATTCTGCATATAACCCTGAAAGCGGTGGTACGCAATGCTAGCATGTACCTAAGTAATTAATACCATACCCCGCAGGAATTAAGTGCGATATCGTGGCACAAAATAGCCATGATGGGTAATCAAGGCGAGAGCATGCCGGCAGCACCCATATTCGACAGCTTCCGGAACGTGTGCGCTTGGATATGCTTTTCTTTAATTTATTCTTATGCAGTTTGTATGTTGCACCAACCATTGGAGGAATACTAAGAAGCGTGCATGATGATAGAGTGCACATACTGAAGTAACTGATAGCCAGGGGATCAGACTTCCATCCGTTGCGATTTCAATCATAAAAAAAACGGGCTGTTAATAGATTGTAATCAAGCCTGAACTAATCTTGCATGCGTTTACATGGAAATATAGGCTAACCAAATTTAAATCCGAATAGTAGAGATAATAGTACCTATTAACACAAATAACATAAGATTCGGGGTCTTGAGCACCTACATAGTTTCCCAATCTTTAATATTCTCACACGGCAGATCGCCCATTGAGTGCATCCAAGACAGGGGATCCAGGACACGTTTCGCCCTTCGATAAGCCCCCAGGCCTTGAGAGCTCTGGTGCCAACATGTTCCTGACTCTATTCATTTATACTGCATGATTGGTTATGTTTGGATGTGTGGTATCACTGAATATCAAGGCTTCTGCAGTTGCCTAGCGAAGAGCGGGGCGAGCCAAACTCAGACTTCGCCGCATGATTGCGAACCGGATTCTTGGATATCTTGCCGACTTTTATTTGTTTATCGGAGTATTCATTGTCCAAATGCGTAACAGTGTCTATTAGGCGTCATACAGAACATAAATTGGGATTCTAGTTGTTAGACTGTGGACGTTTGACAAAGTAGATCATGTGAGGTACTATCCGATGCATTCCAGTCTTTGGTGATTTAAGGTTGGGAAGCTGTGTCCGAGCTTCTTCTCGATTTTTGATATTTCAGGATTGATCTACCTGTCTTGAGTCAAATATCAACAGCTAATCGTCGAGTAAAAGCCGAACTCGGACCTGTTTTGATCGCCGATCCATCTCGCTTCCTTCTCCTTCTCGATTTTCTCGACACAAGTTCAACGAGCTTTTCTTGCGGGCGCAACTGCTGGAATTGTGCACGGCACAGAAGCAGTGAAATTTTCTTTCCAGTAGCCAGAAACAAGTGAAAGCCAAAAAGACTTTGAATCTCCCACATAAAAAAGTCGTTCAGCTAGTTTTTGCTTGTATTGCGGATATCAGAGCGGCAAGCCCACATAAATCTGGTGATATCTAGCAACATCAAGTACAGGATGGCGGTTTCACACACGAGAACATACTGGCAGTCACATCTGCAAGGTGGGTTCACTTGCAGTTCTTCTTAACGTACTAATTATTATTTGGACGTTCTCCACATCCCCAAAGACACTTTTGTCTGATCTCCTAACTTTTCGTATCCTTCGAACTACACTCACATGCTTGCGGTGCCACAGAGCTATGCGCAACCAAATCCCTCCCGAGTCCTACTTACGAAGTCTTCGAGCATAGCGGCGGGAGTATACCCATGGACCGTAGCCCTAGTAGTGCAGATGCAGGAGGAAACGCGTCACCGTCAGCAACGCACTTTGGTCAATCATGGTATTCTTGCGTTGTTAGCGTAGGAGAGACAGACTACGAGACCAGCTATGTGTACAAGGCCGAGGAGAATGCCAAAGAAAGGGCTGCGAAGAAAGCCTTCGAGGCCTTGAACAACAACACCTGAATGTCGAACAGGAGTTTGAGTCTCGTTTCCAACGTTCATTCACTCCGCTGACAGGGCTGAATTGTGGGGTAGGAGGAACAATCATGGCAACTTGCATGCGAGGGGTCTCTTCGCCGTGCATGACACGGGATATTGGAATGGATCTTAATTTGCGAGACCTGGTTTTCTTTTTCTATTACCTCTTTCCCTTGGGTTAATCGGAACCATGCGTCTCGTACCTGTTGCGAATATTTATACACTTCACTTACTGTTTCTCATTCCTTTTTTTTTTCCTACCTCTTTTCATTTCAATAACGTTTGTTTATTTTACTCTTTCTTTAAATAGTTACTTAGTCGTCCCTTTTTCTTTCTTTGCGTACGTATACTCCGAGGTTTCTTTTTTTTTCTTTTGAGCTTTCAGAGGAAAGAGAGAAGGGAGACAGGGAAGTATATGTAATTTACTCAACAGCTTGTCATATTTCATTTTATCTTAAGACTTGGTGCATATATGAGATAGATCAGGAGGGCGACAAGAAAATTTAAGGCCAATTATTACAATACTAAAATCAATTCCTCAAAGATGCATGATGTAATATCAGTTATTTTCTAGATACGCTCTCTTTAGCTACTAGCTCTGTAACTACCTCTCTATGTATTTCCTCTCGATTTCATCGACGCACTTCGATAGAATACATGTGCTTATTTCCCGGCGCTACCCCAATAGCAGAAAGCCATCCTCTCACCCTGTCCTGCACTTCGCATGCTAGCACAGGTACACAATCCAAAGGTATTTGCGACTATTTCTCCCACTTGATACATGCTCGACTGCTCCATGGTAGATTATACGAGCCAATCCTGTATTTTTATTTTTATTTTACGCATTTATAATCGACTTTCCTTAACAGGATATTCTTAGATTTATCGCAAAGATCACTTGTTGCCCCCTAAAGGCACCACACACCGCACTATCATGCATCTATTCGTCAATTCTAGAGTGAGTGTGGACGAATTGCATTAGCACTCTTACCCCTCCATGGATCCAGACGTCTAGCTTGCAGCACATCTTCCGTGCAGACGACGAATCATATGTACCCCAGGAACCCCCCCGGATTCCTCCAGACTTCAACGTTAGCTCCTGCTCTCCAGTATCCGTCCAAGATATCACAATCTCTCTTAGACCCAGTCCGGTTTGCAAACGAACACCTGTTCATCAGCCCTCCTGCATGCCCCAAGCGCAACGAATCTGGTACGTTCACGTATGCGAGTGATTCTGACATAGGTTCTGGACAGAATTTAGTGAAATGCCCCCATCTGGCCTCCGTTGTCGTTTCCGGACGGGAAAATGGCAAGGGTGGCGTTTGGCGTTCGACCCCTGGCTCTTTTCATCAGGTCAATGATGTGAAAAGCAATCTAGGTAAGACTCGATTTGCAAATCCCCGTTGTGCAAGCATTTTTCTAGGTTCTAGTGCAATGTTGACGACTTCGTCGATCATCTACACTGCCTGCGCGCTTCTTCCCCACGTAGAGTAGAGCCTTGTTGTACATCTCCTTTTCGTGCAGGCAACTAAGTATGGAAAGAGAAAAAAACGAACGGTCATCCATCATGCCAGCGCATCAGTGCATCCATCATCATCATCTATTAATTTGTTTCTGCCTATATTGTCAATTGGAAGCTTCCATCTCAGATTCGATAATCATCTTTTTTAGCTCTGGCACATGGAACACAGAAGGGCTTCGGTAAGGCAACCGGTGGGTCCAATATGTAAAACATTCAATTTCGTTTCCGAAAGCTTATGGATACGCTGGCTATACTCTGTTCCTGTCAACACTTTGGGGTCCTCAAGCCTCGTTCTCTAGAACAGAGACTTATCGAAATAACAACACGAACCACATCTGCTCCGGGAAACCTTCGGCTATCCATGGGCCGTGGCATAAAGCACATGCAATATGCTTGTTCAAGGCGAAGGTTGTTGTTGATGCTGATGCGGTTCATACGTACAATGCGGCAAGCATCAATCGAACGAATCGATCACCACGCCGGTATATTTGAGTTTCCCGCTTCAACACATATCTCTCTGGGGTATCAATTGCGATACGTCCAACGGCTAGGCAAGGGGTTAGTGATTTGTTAAGTCTACATCTGCGTGTGGACATGGGGGGGGGAAGATGAATGCTCTTCTCTTCCTATCAGTTTCAGTTCTTCAGAATGTTTTTTTTTCGGAACAGCAAATTGCATATTGAGGTACTAGGAGCGACGTTGAGTAGCCGGCATGGCATGAGAAGGTTAGTAAGTCTCAATACCGCTATCTCACCCGAGCAGTTTCTGCGGTTTTCGTTTTGGTGTTGGTTACATACAAAAAAAAAAAAAGGATCCTAGAACCTCACCTTTTCTGAGACTTCCTCTCCCGCTTCCGCTGACGTAGAAAAGCAAAGCGAACGGGAAAGAAGCGTCACGAGAGAGAGATTTGCATGCTATCGGTGATAGGAAATCACTGGCCAGGGTGGGATTGGGGGGGGGGGGTGTTGACACGATGGTGGCACACTTGGGTATCATTCGATCAGAGATACCTTACACGTTCAACGCATCAACCTACTCGGCTCATCTCGCACTCCCATTCGTCTTTGAATTATTAATTTTTTTTTTACCTTCCCTTTTCCCGTCATCCAGCTCCCCACTATGACTGAGCTGGATACGAGAGGCTCTCCCCCGCACATACGAACAGTATAATACCGCTGCCGTATTCTCCCTGGATGAGGTAGAATGACCACCCTTCCCCGTCCTTCCCTGCCCGGTCCCTCTAGGATTGATAAGAGCTATCTTTTCTAAGATCCCGCCTCTTTCAATACCCCGACAGTTCTGTGCAGGATCGTTCCGGAGTCGAAAGGATCAATTCTCATACACTAGGCCTCCAAGGCATCGATTGGTAGAAAGAGGTCAAGAGGTTTCAGCCTTACCATCAATTGAGCTCATAAATCGATTTCAAGGGATTGTCTGTGATTTGCAGTCTGTACCTCATCTATTCAGGCACCTTCGATTCAACTCACCCCGAGCTCTACCACACATTGAGCCGGTTCAGATCATCTCGCAAACAGTTCCACAGCCGCAATGTACTACATCCTATATCTCTCAAGTAGGTTTATTAAATATCTTAGAATTCATCTTTCAAGGTCATAGGTGTCAAACATGTCAGCTGCATAAAGCTTATTTATGCCCACCAATCTACTCTCCGGCCCAAAAGCCTTATATTGACGTTGTTTTCTCCCATAGGCCTTTGCCGACGTCGTCGCTGGTCGGACCCACACTACGAGTCTTACCAGTACCCCACCGGATTCACATGCACTGTGCGTGTCAATGGGCGAGAATACCAGTCGCAATCAGTCCTTGACACCGAGGTCCTTGCACGCGAAGCTGCCGCGATGCGCGCTTATTTGTTTTGTCGGAACTTCTCCCTCAATGAGGGCAAGCAGCCTGGTCCCAACAGAATGGCTGCCGGAACGCCAGCATGATCGACGGGAGCGAATCGTCGGTAATGGGAAACAGGCACTGGACGGCCAAGGCTCAGCTCATCGGGAAATTCTTTTCCCAAAGACCGTTGCTGCGTGATTGTATGTAACTTGATCTAAGCCATTGGGAGCCACTCACAGGTCGGGGTGCGTGTTTCGTTGGGGATGCTTTTTCCGTTTTTTCTTCTTTTCTTTTTTCTTTTCATGACACTTATTACTTTGCTGCTTTTACGGTGTTGTGTACTTTTTTCGGATCATTCTTTACCATGGGTTATGTATGCATGGTTTTGGGTTGGTTTCTTTTCCTCTTTCTTGCAAATCAATTACTTTGTTTATGGCTCCGTGGTTGGTTGACGCATCATCTGTTGCCTTAACATCCTCATCTTATCGTCTTTTCTATGCATCGTTCACTGAGTGATAAGGTCCGAACCACAATTACCACGGAAAGGTCCCTTCCAGCCTGTGATTGGAACAAGTGTACAAGGGGTTCACAACGTTTCTATCTGGTCACCCCTAACCCTACGGTAGGAATGCAACCAACCCAAAAGAAAAATAAATGCGTCCTTGGGTATTATCAGGCGGTCTGCAGGGATAGGAACACCTTAATTGAACGACGTCAAACGCACGGCCCAGGTACCGTATTTAGAACATATTAAGTCACATGTTGCGAAACTACATGTACTGAAGTGTTGTGAGAAGAAGTCGAGTGATGTTTAGTGATGCTAGATGGCGAGAGCAACATCGTCTCCTACCACTGGCCAGACAGCCCATCATTTCCACCGTCCCAGCTCCTTGCTTTAGACTTCAATCATAGGTATATATAATTGGCTTGCCAAATAACTTGTTCACGGGTTGCGGGGATTTGTAGATTGCTATGCATACCGGTTTATACATGTAGTTATACTACATGTAATATGACTATACAAAATTCGAGATACTACATGCATGCAATATAGCGGTATAATTCTAATATACACGCGCAGTGATGCTCCGTGCATTCAATTCAATATATATATACACTCGATCATAGAGCAATTGCAAGCATGTCTCTTGCGTCAACTCGGGCCTCTGGCAAACCATAAGCTAGGTATCCGCGATGTCCCCAACCTGAATGTAAATGGTTAATTTCCGAACGTCACAAAGGTAATCAAAAGGACTAGGAGATTTGTGCAGCGAGCAGCGAGCTACCCGCAGGAATAGACAATATTTGTTATCTGGATTGAATAGGACTTCAGTCCTCTGATACAAAATATTGGGTTCTGTATTATTCTTAGTGCAGAAAAAAGGTGTTTTCTTATTGTTCCCCTGACTGGTAGTTAGATCTGGAATTACCGCAGCGTCAAACAATTTCAAATCACTCCTGTAGCATTTGGCTTGTTCCCCGAGTGATAGTTGATGAACCAGTCAAATCAACAGCCCTAACCCTGGAACTATAAGGCAATGATCTGCGGCCAAAAACACGCCCTGGAATCCAGCACCGTGAATATCGGCTTACTCCGTTTCGGGGCCTCGGCCACCGGTTTGGGCCTCGGCTCACGCCCATGATCACGGGATCACGAGAGTTAAACATCTTCACATGCGCACAAAGACCTTGGCGAGCTGGCTTCAGCCCGTTGACATCACATGCAAAATGAAATGTCGTTCTTATTTCAACTCACTCTCCTCCCTCCCAGATCTTCTTCCTCCACTCTATCTCACATCTCTCTCCTGCTCAAAGATCCACACACGAAGACCCTCGAAAGTACTTCCTCCGTAACAACTCTCCCACGAAACTCTAGATTCATAATCCAGCCATGTCAGGTATACATATCACACATGCTTCTTTCTACCCAAGATGCACTCATAGCTAATACCAAGAAGCCACAGCTCGTCTGACCCAAATAACCAATCAAATTCTCCCAAGCACTGCCTCTCCTCGCGACCGCCTGACAGAGAAGCACGCCGATGACGTTGTAATAACTTGCGCGCTACGAACTGCCCTCTGCAAAGGAGGAAAAGGTTCCTTCAAAGACACGCCAGCTCAAGACCTTCTTGCGGGAGTTCTCAGGGGCTTGATCGAACGCTCAGGAATCGATCCGAACCTCGTCGAGGACATCCATGTTGGATCTGTTCTTGCACCTGGTGGTGGTGCGACTGAGTTTCGTGCTGCCAGCTTGGTGGCGGGGTTTCCTGTACAGACAGCGGTTTATGGATTGAACAGACAGTGTGCGAGTGGACTACAGGCGGTCGTGAATGTGGTTAACGCGATCAAGTCGGGGATGATCGATATTGGAGTCGGTGCAGGTGTTGAGTCTATGAGCACCCAATATGGGTATTTGCTCCCTACCCTTTCATGTAGCTTTGTGGAACATTAACTAATATTAATCCTTTAATAGCCCAGGCGCTGTTACTGAGTTCTCGGAGCTCCTAGAATCCCACCCGGAAGCTAAGAACTGCAAGGTTCCTATGGGAGTTCTCTCTGAACAAATGGCCAAGGACCGTAAAATCCCACGGACAGCACAAGACGCCTTTGCCGCCCAGTCTTTCCAGAAAGCTGAAGCCGCCCAAAAGGCCGGTCTCTTCGACGAGGAAATCTACCCTCTCGAAGTCAACTTTGAGGACCCCAAGACCAACGAAGTCAAGCGCATCACCGTCTCCCGTGATGACGGAATCCGCCCTGGTATGACCGCTGAAGGTCTTTCGAAGATCCGCCCCGCGTTCGCTAAGGATGGGTCCATACATGCCGGAAACGCCTCCCAAATCACTGATGGCGCTGCTGCAGTCCTTCTGATGCGTAGGTCGACGGCCGAGAAGCTTGGACAGAAGATTATCGGAAAATTCGTTGCTGCTTCTATTGCTGGTGTTGAGCCACTGTTGATGGGAATTGGGCCATGGGCCGCCATCCCGAAGGTGTTTGCGAAAACAGGCATCACGAAGGATGATGTCGACATCTTCGAGATCAATGAGGCGTTTGCGAGTCAGTGTTTGTGGTGTGCGAATGAGCTCGGTTTAGATCCAAAGAAGATTAACCCTAAGGGAGGTGCTATTGCTTTCGGACACCCGCTTGGGTGTACAGGTGCTAGACAGGTTAGCACTCTGTTGACGGAGTTGAAGAGAACAGGTGGAAAGATCGGAGTTACCAGTATGTGTATTGGAACGGGAATGGGAATGGCGAGTGTCATCGTTGCTGAATAGGTTCAAAGGAGCTATTGTCGTTTTTGTTCAACTGTATATAATATTCTTGTAACACTGGTCTGGTAGCTAGCGCGTAAATTCTCTTTAGTTCCGAATTCTTCTAGATCTACCGCAAACTCATGTGAAAAATACTACTCACAATCTCACTTTAGATCCGGTAATAACGCTTGGCCCCGTTCTCAAGTCATTCCCAATATTTTGCCATTCGAAAACAAATCTACTAGGGGCTGACTCGTAAAGCCGGTACCCAGAGGTTTTCAAATGCCAACAAGGCACAAACGGGGGCCCGGGGGGGGCGATGTAGGTACATGTGAAGACCTAGTTACAATTAGGCCTAGGCAACTTGCAGCTTCGTGGCTCTAGCTTCGCCTGCAGTACCAAAGAGGGGGTTGTATCGGTTACCCAAGTAATCCGGTAGTACTACAGGATATTTTTTGATTAACATTTTTTTTTTGCACCGGTTTTATTTCGGTATTCTGTGCAATAAATATTTCCAGAAATACTGCAATTGCGCAAGTTTGGGTGATTACCGTAATTTCCAGAATAGATATTGTGCCAAATACCGTATCAACTAGTTAACCGTATCAAAACTGAAATCTATCACCGCCCCTTACCGCTAGTGGCCCGCACCCTCCGCTAGTAGCCGCCCCCCCCCCCCTCCCCCCCATTAGTGGCCACTCTTCTTGTCGGGCTACATTTACGTGTATATCATATGCATCATGACCAACAGCTTCAAATCTCCCGTATCCAGCATGAGCACGGTGTAGGTCATTAATCTAAATTGGTATGCATGCATGGAGAAGGAAATTTAATTTTTTTCAAAAGTACATGTAGTTTGCAACTTTTGTAACCCCCATTACAGCGGAGGATGGAGAAAAAAAAAGAGAAAAAAAGCCATGAAAGTATTTCATCGGTCAGGATTCGCGGGGTCTGGGTGCTTCATGGCCGAAATGTGTGTTGGGGTTAGGTGTTCAATATTCTCTAGAATGCTGTCGTAATTGATCTGTAGCTAAAAAAAACAAAAACAATATACCATATTCTGTGGAATTCTGCTGCCCCTACCCCAGTAGAATATTAATGTAAATCTTAGAAAAATGCCGGCACATCCATCCAAATGCGCATTTCACACAACACATGTTGTAGAGAGTACTACGGCATTGCTAGCTGGCTAGGATTATATTATGGTACAGCTACTCTCTAGTAGAATGTGGTGCTTGTCCTATATCAGGAATACCTACCCCTTTTCGGCATGCACTGTAGGTTGTAGTATGCCGAAAATCCCGAGACGTTCGGACTACATACATATAGTGTTGCAACATATTTGCCTACATCTAGCTAGGGGCTTCAATGTCTCCGGATATAGAGTTGGGGTGGTGAAGTCTTCTCGATGGGGTTAGTAATTTAAGAGTCCACCTAGTGCGTCTCTTGACAATATGTTATAACACATGTGCTCATTGCTACCTTGAAGGGTTGGATCATGGATAATCACTCGGTTGATCTGATCTTTGATTAGGACCCTGTGACAAGAGAGGAAAGCCCATTCAGGATCAGGAAAGTGAAAGTAGACAAATGTAAAACATGATGCGATTGTAGGTGGTCGTTCAGGTGTTGGTTCTGGTATATATAGCGGCGGGCAACGTTCTCGATCTAGAGCTCTGCGCGTCTGCCACTACAATTCGAGTATCTACATGTAACAGAGAGATAACATAACTTGCGGCAATGAGCTCCTTAAGTCTGGCGAGATAGAAGGCATGGCTTGTACCATGCGTTGTTTCACGTTTATCAATCGACTTCACTTGGGCATACGTACACACCGATGTTACCAAGGGCGATAGGTAACTACATAGCCACGATGATGGAGGTAATTGCAGTAAACCAAAGCCAAAACCAAAACCAAAAACAAAAACAAATGATATGACGCCCCCAGTTAGGATTTGAACCCAAGCTTCCTTCACAACTCTTTCTCCTACTTGCTGCGTTTTCAGGCGTGTTAACC
Organism: Morchella sp. 2018-W38C; assembly: GCA_024713705.1. Lineage (NCBI taxonomy): Eukaryota > Fungi > Ascomycota > Pezizomycetes > Pezizales > Morchellaceae > Morchella > Morchella sp. 2018-W38C. The sequence continues at coordinate 3,791,085 of JAMJEX010000003.1, read as the reverse complement.
ACTACACTACCGGGTCTTGTCTGTACTCTTTGTGAAGCAGATTATAGCTCGTCTGCCCTGATCCCTAGTGTGTCTACTATCTCCTGTCTCCTCGACGGCGGGATTCATCGAGTAGACTACAAGTACACGTTCGTTATTATGAACTATTATGCTGACTCTCTTCTGTAATCGGGTGCAGCTCTTTCTCTGTCTCGATTCACTCCCTGTTGAAGATCGTATATACGTATTATGCCGTCCTGGAGACGGAGGATAAGAGCACCACTTGTATGTGAAGTTATTTTGCGGTGCGAGTGATAATTCATGTAAATGCTTTGCCCGCGGGTGATGATCCATGTATGTGTGCGTGTGCGTGGAAAGCATAGATGCGTGTAGTCTTATTCCAGTCAGGGGTCGATTCTGCGTGTAACCTCTGCGTTCTAAGGACGATAAACGGTAGGGGGTGGTTGTGGTCTAGTCTATCTGAAAACGGGGCTAGTGGTTGAATTTCAGAAATTTGGTATCTTGGAATTGAATGGTTATAGATGTTACTACGGTAACCTAGGAGTCAGCGGAGGGCTTTGGTTTGTTTATTTAGACGACAGGGTATTTTCTTCTTGGTCTTTGGCTTGAGCCACCTTTTACTCATAGACCAACCTGGGAACATGAGATCGTCTCCACATCATGCCTGAAGCTTCTAAATCAGCCCATTCTATCAAGGTCTACAACACATACAAGGAGGAATCCCATGTTATCAAGGTAGAGTATCAATCTTTTTAGATCTTTTTATACAGCTATCATCTAACTCTCGTCTAGAATCAAACATCCCTAAAAATCTTAATCCTCTGCAACATGTCGACCACTAAATGGCAGTATAGACAAGAAGAAACAGTGGAGTAATAACTAGATGGGCATATGGCAACGCGTAAGAAGAAAATTTCCATCACCGCCATCACCCAAACCTATTCTATTCCTCCGTCTTTATGTTCCCCACCCCACCCTCAACCTCATGCTCCTCATCAATCTCATACTCGGCATCAATCTCATGCTCGGCATCAATCTCATTCCCGGAATCAACCTCGTTACCGGTATCAACCCCATTTGCGGTATTGACCTCATCCACGGCACCGAGCTCAGCTTTAAGTGCGCGAACTCTAGGCTTGCGAACACGGTTGAGCAAATCCTCCAAGACACAGGATTCAAGCTCTTGGTCCTCGCCGCCCTCTTCACCCTCAACACCAGTAATAGGAACCTCGACGATAACCTCCTTCATCATTCCAGTTCCAATCCAAACTTTCTTTGTGCGCATCTTAGGCTTGATAACATCAGTCTCCGTGTTTTCGGTGTCAGAATTGACAGGATCAGATTTGCTCTTTTTAGTACGCTTAATGGTGGGGTTGGCGGGAATTTTAGCGGGGACCTTCTCGGGGCCGGCCTTGCAGTGGGCACACATGCGGCCATGACGAATGAGAAGGTTATGTAGTGAATATTTAAGATTATCTGGAATGCGAGCATCAAGGTGATAGTAGGCCTCTTCGCGGCCAGCACTGACGGGGATCCATCCGAGAAACTTGGAGATGCGCCAAACATGGGTATCGACTGGGAACTTTGATCTGCGCAAACCTATAGTATGTTGGTAAGCTTTTCATGGAGTTATGGAGAAGACAGACACATACAGAACAAACAAACGCAGGCCGCGGTCTTTACTCCAACTCCATTGAATGCCATAAGTGTATTCATGGCTTCATCATCACTACAATCCTTCAAATGCTCGAGCGAGATGTTGCCTTCAAGCTTTTCGTCTTCACCGACTTTGATACCTTTGGCTATGAGGTCAGCTCGGATCTTAACCAGACTAGCTGCATAGACGTCATCTAGAACATCCTTGATGTGCTTAGCCTTAATGTTTGCAAGACCTCCTTGCTTGATTGAATCCCGGAGATCTTCGAAGCTTGCCAGGCGGACCCTGTCCCAATCGACACTACCAACACCGATTTTCTTAGCCTTTGCAATGATCTGCTGGCCGGCTTCATGCTCGGATATTTTGGCATCTTCAGAAGTTATGACGGGATCATCGGTAACCAACCCAAATCTATCAATGAGGCCTTTGAAAGCCCTCGAGGAATTGAGATTAGTGGTGTTGGCAGACAACAAAGTCCTGATGAGAGCGTCAAGAACGGATGGAACCTCGCCGCATCCCGAAACCTCATTATCAGGTTCTGGGACCTCATCCGGCTGGTTAGCCGGACCATGAGCGGCAGTTAACAGAGCGGCCACATTGTAACATTCCTGGGGGGTGGGGTTGGTGAGACCAGGATAAGGAGTCTCGCCGGAGGGAAACTTGAGTGCCTTTGGCTTCTTTTGCAATTTTTTTGGACACTTTTGTTTCAGAGTAGTACCCTCAGCGCTGTCATCGTCATCAATCTTGACCTTTTTGACTCTTTTTGTAGGTGTCTTCTTTTCTCTCGCTAATTTAGCTTTTTTAGGAGGAGGAGGAACTTCTTTTACAGAAGACATGAGATCCTCGGACTCGGAGGCTCCGGAGAGCTCAGAAGATATAAAATCGTCAATGGATGTTGCCAGATGGCCCTGAATAGTGGAAGAGGTGAGTTTATCGTCTCTCTGCAATAGTTAGCGGTGTTAGTTGTTTCCACCATTGCGTACTGCACTCGTCAAAGAGAGGGATTAATTGAAGGAAACGGCTCATTGAGGAGGAGGAGGGCTAGTTGGAGAAAGAGCCCCTCCGGTAGTGAATCAAAAAGTGGATGGTTCCGCAAAGAAAGAGATCCGTACGGAAATGGATCCGACAAGGAAAGGGCTCGACGAATTGCAAGGGAGGGAATTGATGGGGAGGATGTACTCCCAGTAGGGATAAGATAATAGAGAGAGGTAGAGCTGAACCATCAGGGGAAATCCCATCGAGTATGGCCCGCCGAGCGAGGGGCTTCACAAGGCAGCGGAGTTGATCGATAAAATGAAACAGGAGGAGTGAAAAGCTACGGAGAGGCGAACATTTCTTATCTGAGCAGCCAACAGGTTCGAGTTTCTCTGAAAAACGGGAGGATATTTATAGGAGATGGGCGCCACCCTGGGGCGGAGCAGGCGGGAAGACATGTTCTACCCACTCCAGTCAGTCCAAAACACTAGTACTTGAAATGCCAGGAATCACGAAACAGAACTCACGATTGACCTTTGATTGAGCACGGTGGCCTTCTCGGTGAGAGACAGCGGGATTGCGGTGGGATTGAGAAGTGAGAGCACGTGGGGGGATGGGGGCAGATCTAGAGATCTAGAAGGGGAGCATGGTTTCGGGACTGTTTGAGGTGGTAAGCTGTACTGCGTACTTCCATATACGCACTGCCGTCACATATTATATCGCAGCATGGTGGACTGGAACCCGGTCGATACGGGGCTATACTAGCTAGATGCGCTCAACTATGTACATGTACATGCACATGTAGTCACAGCATACTCGCGACAGGTAAGAGGTATCCGAATATGCAAGTGTTGAGATGCCATTCTTATTGGATTAAAAGAGAGAAATACACCAATGCAGTGCAGCTGGATCTTCGGGTACTTGTTACTAGTCGCGAGTACATACATACATACATACATGTATATACGGATCTGCCAGAGATGCCGAGGGGCCGGTGGTACATGTATTTAAGCTTCGGGGGGATAAAGAAGTGTACGGTGTAGGTATATGCATGTATATATACGTTAGTACTGCAGCTTTCTCTGGCTGTCTGTGCTGTCAGTGCTCGGGGGTGAGGCATTGTACTATACTACATGTATATATCTACAAGTACATAACTGTATCTGCAAGGGGATGTTGTATGTCCAGCTGCTCCACCATACATGTATGCATGTGTGGCCACTCGATCGGCGTCAGGAATTGGAACCGTCGCTTTGAGAGCGATGACGTATGTATGGGGCAGGACCGAGTGAGACACCATGCTTGATGGTTCCGTGCTGATCAGCCAGATCTTATCATATCGGCCCGGAGCACATGGATGAGATGGGATAAGATTTCATAGGATAAGATAAGATCCAATGAGATACGATGGGATAAGATAAGATGTGATAAGATGGATAAGACAAGATAAGACACCCAGCCTAGCCCTGTTTGTGCAAGCGTGCATGCTGCGAGGAAAAAAGATTGCAGAGCCTCAGCCACAGTGGAAACCTGCAAACATCAACCTCCTCCTCCACCACCACCACAGCTCTCCGGAAAACCCTCTACAGTCTACAAGCATGGCCGACAAATCCCGCTTCTACCTGGAGCAGTCCATCCCTGAACTGCAGGACCTCGAAAAGAAGAAGGTCTTTACAAAGGTACCTTCCTCTCTCCCTCTCTCCCTCAATCCCCCCCCCCCCCCAATTGCACTCACCAGCACAGACAGACAAGACAGTATCTATCTCTAACCCCCCCTCCCCTCCCCCCGCAGGAAGAAATCTCAGCAATCACCAAAAAACGCTCCGAGTTTGAGCACCGCGTAAACTCCCCCGCCCCCAAGCCCACCGACTACACCCGCTACGCCGAGTACGAGATGAACCTGGACTCCCTGCGCCGCAAGCGCCAGGCCCGCCTCGGCATCAACGGCCGCACGCACGCCGGCCAGCGCCGCATCTTCTTCCTGCTCGACCGGGCCACGCGGCGCTTCCCGGGCGACCTGGGCCTGTGGATGCAGTACATTGCGTACGCGCGCCGGGAGCGGTCCAGCAAGGTGCTGGCGCGGGTGTTTGCGAGCGTGCTCAAGCTGCACCCGGCGCGCCCGGAGCTGTGGATCTTTGCGGCGCGGCACGCCGTCGAGGTCAATGCGGACGTCACCGAGGCGCGCGGCCACATGCAGCGCGGCCTGAGGTTCTGCAAGGGCAGCAGGGAGCTGTGGTGGGAGTATGCGAAGCTGGAGCTGGTGTTTGTGGCAAAGGTGCTGGCGCGGCGGCGGATGCTGGGGATTGATGGGGCGCCGGTGCCGGCGGAGGAGCAGCAGCGGCAAGAGGGGGGGGGGGAGGAGGTGGGGATGGACCTCGACGGCGACGAGATCAAGCTGCCGAGTGTTAGTGCCGACGAGTTGAGCGGCAAGCCGCGGAAGGACCATCTCGTTGATGCGGCGGCGCTGGAGGACATCACGACAAACCCGGCGCTCAACGGCGCCGTCGTCGGCGCCATCTTTGATGCCGCCGTGAAGGAGTTCCCTGGTGACATGGCTTTCGTGCGGGGCTTCTGGGACCTGGTGATGGGCTTTGAGACGCTGCATTGCCGCGGGGCGCTGCTGGAGCGCATGGTGGTGCATGTGCTTGATGTGGCGCCGACGGACGCCGAGATGCTGATGCTCGGGGTGCAGCTGCCGGTGGTGGGGGTGTCTGTTACGAATCCAATGTTCCCCGCGCGCCTGGGGACGGTGCTGGACAACATGCGGGAGGCGGTGGGCAAGGCGGTGCCGAGGGGGGTGCTGTACGAGAGGTTTGCGACGTTCATGGTGGGGCTGCTGAAGAGTGCGCTGGAGGAGGAGGGGGCCGACGAGGGCGTCAGGACGGTCATGGTTGGCACTTTGGTCAAGTACTTCAAGGCGGCGGAGGCGGCGGATGAGGCCTCGGCGGAGCTGTATATGCTCTGGGTGGAGACTATGAATACGAGGGGGAAGAAGGCGGCCGCGGTCGAGGTTGCGGAGAGGGGGCTGCGGAAGTACAAGGGCCACAAGGGGCTGCAGAAGGCGATCAAGAGGATACAGGCTCAGGCTCAGGAGGGATTGTAAGATATACATAGTTACAGAAGGCGTTAATTGGTAAAAAAGAAAAGTTCATGCTTTGTAGTCTTCCTTCGACAAAATAAATCTAGTCTTTTTTCTTCTTTTTCCTTTCTCTAATTCCTGCTATTACTACGTTTGGTTGGTTGCGGGGTGGTCAATGATTCGCCACCGCTTTCTAAATGCTATCTTCTACTACTGCTGGTGGTGTCAATGACCGTATCGTCACCCCTCTACTCCGCGCCCTTCCCCCACTCTGTCCTCCCCAGCACGCCCTCAATCCACTCGCCCAGGCCCTCCGGCGCGTCCCCGAACGTGCTCATGTGGTCGTTGATCACGCCGCCGTCAAATCGAAGCCCCACCAAGCCCTGCATGCACTCCAGCTCCGTCTCGACCTTCTCCACCACGCCTTTGTTCGCCGTGATGCTGAACCGCACGCCCTCCGGCGGCAGCGGCGCGCCCTCAAGCACCTCCGCAGCCCCCTCGGGCGGCGGCACCGAGAACGTGAGCTGCGGCGTCTGGCCGTATGTCCACTGCACTGACTGTTCCACCGTTATACTTGGCAGGCCACACAATGGGCGGGGAAGACAGGACAAACCTTTAGCTCCTCCGCACCCTTCCTGATCTCGGGCACCGCCAGCGCCTCCTCCTCGCTCACATAACACACGCCCACCTCTTGCTCCGTCTGCCCCCCCTCCTCCCGCTCCCCCTCCCCCTCCCCCTCCCCCTCCTGCTCCAGCGCCCTCCTCACCAGGCCCGCCCCCCGCTCGCCCAAGTACTCCCTCCCCATCTCCTCCACCACAGCCCTCACAAACGCCTCCCTCCCCACGCCCACGTTCGCCACCGCACTCCTCACACTCCCCACCCCCCTGCCCGCCACCCACGCGCCCGCAACACCGCGCAGCCACACCCCCACCTCCCCAAGCGCCGCATCAAGCAGCATCGTCCCATGGTGGTAGCTGCGGTGCCGCGTCAGCTTGTACGCACTCCCACTCACCTTCCTCGTCCCCGCCGGCGCCTCCCCGTCCAGCTTCTCCTCCCCCACCCCCGCCCCCGCAGGCAGCAGCACAATGTCATGCCGCTTATTCACGACGGCCTCTGCGGCGCCCAGCCGGCGCAGCGCGCGCACCACCACGCGCGCGTGGCGGTCGCGGTCGAACGCCGCGGTTGGCATGGTGACGGAGTAGTTTACGTTTCCGAGGTCGTGGAAGACGGTTCCGCCGCCCGAGCGGCGGCGGAGGAGGTGGGTTGGTGGGCTGTGGTGGGTGCGGTGGGAGAGCAGGGGCAGGTTCGCCTCGAGCCAGGGGTTCTGGTTGCGGCCGAGGATGATGGAGGGGGTGTTTGTGTAGAGGAGGAGGGCGGTGGTGGATGGGTGGGAGGCGGTGAGGAGGTGGTGCTCGAGGGAGAGGTTGGTGGCGGGGGTGGTGGAGGTGGAGAGGTAGATTTGGAGGCGGGTGGGGGTGGGGAGGAGGGTGCGGAGGGTGCTGAGGGGCAGGTGCGGATGGGGGCGGGGGCGGCGGAGGGCGGAGGCGGAGGGGGTGGAGGAGGGGGCCTCGTGAGGGGGACATTGCTGCTGCTTGGGAGTTGGTGGAGGTGGAGTTTGAGGTTTATGAGGCCCGGGGGTGTTGGGATTGATATATCAATTGAGGAGGAGGAAGGCGCTATTGTAAGTATATATCCCAGAAACTAAACCCTTGACCGCCAACAAGAACAATATTACTCGGTGCCATCACACCCCAGACTCCGACTCCGAGCATAGCACTCGGCCAAACAGCGACACAAATTGAAACGCCAATCCCAATATCACCAGCATTTCATATGTCTATCGGTCCCGCTCTATAATTAAGATCCGGGTCGATCTGTGCATGCATGCAGTCGTCCACGGCCGCCGCAACTAAACAGCCGCCATTTCCGGGTAACCATTGGCACCGAGTGATCGGGCATGATCGCCGATACTACACTACACTACATGTATGTACTCGTACTACTGGCTGCGAACCGGTGCAGCTGGTGGGGAAAGGAAAAAAGAAAAGAAAACGGGTGCGTTCTTGGAGCTTTGGCAGGGAAGGCCGAGTTTTGGCCGTATCTGGCTGACGGCATTGGTTTTACGGACCGGGGCGGATGTCCGTATGGATCGAGATCTAGAGTTGATTAATCGGTCAACCAAACGAAAAAAAAGCAGATGTGAGAGGAACGGTAGATGTCGAGTGGGAATCATATATCTCATATATATGTATGTAGATGGTAATTGTACAAGTGTTCTAATTTGGTAATCTAGTTGCATGGCCCGCGGCGCGCTCCCACTATTGAGCCAGATAACCGCATCCGATACATTAGTAGAAGTACATACATGTATTGCATGGAACGGTAGCGAAGCTCGGGAGCATGTTCAAACGTCGCTCTGGAAGGTGGAAGCAGGCCTTGAAGAGGACCCCTGAGTAGACTAATAATAAATACACCGTGATCCAGATAAAACATATATAAACGCCTACTCGACCTTTGCCCATTTTTGCTCCAACGGTTGATCAACTGACATTGCCAGCATTGATCACCGAGATATATTTCTGCCTGTATAATATATAATAGACACAGTTTTTCTTTTTCGAATTTAAAACACTAAAAAAAAGCCAAAAAAATAAAGAACAAAAAGTACTGCAGATTTCGCCAGACCGAAATCTACTACTCCCACCCCTGGATTGAACCGTGGACCTTCTATAGACGTTCAAAGGCCTGGCACAACCTCTCGGTGTTCCGGAAGGCGAGTGTTAACCATTAGGCCACTCGCCCATGTGTGTTCTTTTCTGGTAAAGATTCTTGGCACGGTGCCAAGACTGCTTTACCACAGCCGCCAAGGATAGTAATAATTAACCACAGCTAAGGGTCAATACTCTTGGGGCGGCAAATAACTACATGTAGGGAGTTGTGAAGATAACCTATCGGCTAGTAGAAATCTCCACTCGTATCCGAATCTTCGAATGCCACTGTCGATTTACATTAGCCTAACACTATGTCCGGTCAAAGATGTTGGGATCCATAGCTTCATAGAATGTGGTTGTACTTTCTATATGAGTCAATATAAGGCTGTAAAACCATGCCTTTTTATAAAAATAAAGCCCAGGAAATATATATATCTACTCCTATGTATGCTTGTAGCTACCAGTGGCGCTCAAACATCGCTTCTTACAAGTACTCTAAACCGCACACAACTATCAAATACACTTAAATTTACACTTAATTCTCAAGCCAAGTAATTGTATCTGATATGCCTGCAAATATGAAAGTGATAAAGTGTGGTTTGTGGAGTTGTTAATCCACGTGTTCATATAAGAAATTGCAGTAATTGATCGTGTTGATTGTTTCATTTGACCCGCATTTAAACTAAAGAAAGGTGTGCAACAGATATAAACTAAAGAGACGTGTGATAAATGCTATGGCTAAGAAGTGATAACCCATAGAACCCTATCTCGTCAAGTGGGTGATTCAATAACGAGATCCTCCGCTAGGATTATCAATAACAGATTAATCAGACCTTGATCATGAGGTTATCTAGTAAAGAACCACCGGAAAGTGAACACTGCTTATCTCCATTTCTTCTCCTAATCACATAAAGAGAGACAGAATCCTCATATCATGCAAAGACCCAAAAGAAAATAACCCGAGACCAAAGAAATATCCTGTGAGCCCAACGATCCATCCAACATGCGAACAAAAAATTCAAATGAAAGCCCTTGCACCGCTACAAACACCGTAAAGAAAAGAAAACATATGTACGCCCCATCCTTACCAGCCAGAATCTTAACAAAGTCGTATCTTCTCTTTTCGTTTCCCACAGCGCCTATTAACCTTACCATGCACGCACCACATAACTGATCCCATCAGCTCATGATAAAATCCCTCTTTTCGTCCCATTTTTCACCGTACTGCTCTGCAATATCCAACACCTCCTTCCTCAGCACCCTAGCCACATCCGAGAGCCTAGCAAACTGTTCTTGATTGAACCCGCGGCTTTCATATAGCGTCCGCTGTCGGTTCTCGCTCGTCGTCGGTCCAAACGCCCCAAAATATAACCATGAAGCTACCGCCGTCCAAAGAGCAGCGAATATCGCATTTGGAACCACACTCCACTGTCCCGGCGTTAGCACCATCCCATAACCAAACCTGAAACCAGGAAAACTTACCAAGAAGCCACTGTGAAGCATAAGCGAATAAACACCAACCAACCACCCGACCATCCCAACTATCGCCATATTCACTCTATTTCTCAAAGCCGTATCGCACTGTTCTCGTACCCTTCCCATAGTCTCGATCTCCTTAGTCGCTTTTTTCAAATGATCCCTAGTGGTCTGACTACGTTCCAGAAATGACGGGACAGAGATGACTATATCCTCTGCATCTTCAATTTCTATTATAAACTCTTTCTCCCTTGCTGCGTCTTTCACGAAATTTCCGACTTCGATCGATGAGCCCCATCGGATAGATCCACGTCCGATAGAACCAATACTACTGTGTTCAGGTGCTTTGAATGTAACTTTTGGCGCCTTCGACGGATCGGATGCGAGTGGTGGTAGCTCAGCCTGGATGAGTTTCGAAAGAGCCGATAAGGTATTCTTGGGGTTGACTAGAAGTACAACGTACTCATTATCTTGAACTGGAAACTTCAGCGTGATGAGAGGTGCGGCAATGAGTTCTCCTGAGGCGACAGTTAGTAGAGAGCTAGACACAAACAAGGAAGATAAAAATACCTTTAACATTAACACTCAGAGTCTTTTGAGGATATAGCGGCAACAGTTCTTTTTCAAGGGTTTCCACTGATATTGATGCCGATTTCTCTTCTTTCTTTTCGTCCATTTTCACCACCTTCCCACTGCCTCCATCCACCCCATCTTTGTCTTTGATTCTACATTCGACATCCTTCTTTTCTCCAGCCCTTTTTTTCGGTGCGCTCGAGTTATCTATTTTCCCTCTCGCCTTTGATCCACCAGCGCTTGCAAATAAAAACGAATTCTGAAACTGTGCACTCGGACTTGTCCCACTACGACCTCCAGACCCACTTTGTAGTAATCGATGAACTAATGACTGTGATACTGAAGATCGTAATATTTGTCGAGCTGGTTGGGATGGAAGAGCTCCAGTTGCTGAAGAAGGATGCTGCGAAGAGCGGAGGAGTACTCGCGGGTTCATACTAATTGTTTATTTGAGCGTGTGGATGAAGGTTTTATCGTGTGGATAGATGGTACTTTTTGAAGTGTTGGGAGTTTGGAACAGAGAATGATTCGAAACGAAAGACGGTTTTGTTGGGGACGCCTTTTTTTCTAGTTGAGTTTCAAACTCATACAGTGCAAAGTAAAGAGAACTAAAATTTTGTGGATAGAGGGAAGAGGGGTTCTGTAGGAAGATAGTTCACTGGTTCTATTGAGGGAAAGTGGGGAAGTTTATCGAAATCACCTATCAGATCATATCGTACCGGAAAAGTTTGGTCCTAAACCGCCCTTGCCTTATCCCATCCCATCCCGGCACGTATGTAGCTGCATGTAAAGTAAAGAATGGACTTTCATGGTGTGAAAAAGGACGGAACGGAACGACGCTAGTTACATAGCAAGTTCAGAAAATTGGACGTGTCCGTCCCTCCATGGTGGTACGTGCAGGGTAGTGGGGGGTGGTTGTTGCGGCTGGGCTGTCAGCAGATCATTGGCTGAAGGGTGTGGGGTAGCTGGGCGGAACTAGTAGCATCAAGTGTGTGTAAATAGAATGGTTTATCGCGAGCTTCAACACACGTAAAAGAATCCGAATTAATAAAATATTCAGGAATGTTTTATCCGCCCACATTTGATAAACGCTTTAAAACGGTCAGCCGTTTTAAGAATCTACCCAAGCATGTAGGATCGACTAAAAAAGGAAATCTGATCAAGCATAGGATCGTCCGATAGGTAGCTCCGAGATGTTTTGCATATGGACTAAAGAGCTTCCAATGAGCTATGCTCGTCAAAAAGGGCAAAACAGCAGAAAGATTTTCGTACCGCACTTTATGTACCGTATCTCACTCAGTTTCACTAAGGGTTCTTTTTGTAGATTATGCACGAGTACATGTACACTCTAAAATATGTACGGTAGATCCTTCCAATGAGCGATCTTGAATGAGGCTTCGGTGAAGTACTAAGAACATAACCTCGAATAGGGAGTGGATAGCTACTCTTTAACCGAAATAAATTCAAACGCTTTGCTCCAATTCGGCCATTGAAAAATATGATGGTGCAAGACGGCACGCGAGGCCCACAAGTTACGTACTAGTTGAAAGGAATACTTGCCAACTCAATATTTAATTGTAGATGTTGTTTCAAAGCTTCTTATATTCATGTTTCCAACGTACTAGCCGCTTGGGGGTCCCGGTTTTCGGGCGCTGATTAATGACCAGTCTTTGAATAATCTCATCAATCACCCGACCCGCAGAAACACGAGGTTGCTCACTGTATGTAACATTATTCAATATCCATCTTGACTCGATATAAATCCACGTCACGTAGGAGGGGAATAAGTACCTAGAAATAGACTTAAAAAAAAAAAAGGAGGGGAACAAAGGAGGGCCAGATTTTAACAGCCGTGTAGGTACATACTCTAGTAAACGAATAACGTTGAATATCATTATTTGCGCGCAAGTTGTGAGAGATAAATCAGAGCAAAGATATCCAAGCGAGTGGCCAATACAGTAATCGCAAGTCGATAATTATACAAAGAACGCGGGAAATATCTATGCTGCGCTTTATTCTATCTCCATGTATCTTGATGAATCATGTAAGTATGTGAAACTATGACCAACCACCTCGCCTTGCACATCATGATTTCATACCAGGCATTGGTAACAAGAGATTTCTCAGGATCAGCGTACTTCCCTGTTCTCAAGAATAGGACTCAGTGGGTGGGTTCATGGATCGAACTGAGATCAACTCCCAACTCTCCATTACAATCGAAGCGAAGGGGCTCTCAACAAAAGCTAGTTGTCTTAATCTCCATTGCATGAGACTTTCACCAGCTGGTCAGCACCTCCTCCAAAGCTATCTCTTATCTATCGAAATGCTGAGGTTTCTTGACGTATCGAGATGATGATGCCATGTAGAGCGCTCTGTTCGGCAGTAGTCGATGTGCAATGCAGTCCTGCAGATGCGTTTTTACCTCCTCTCGGAGAACGGTGGTCCCGAAGAATGGTGAACCACGCAAGGGAGAAAATGTGGTAAATTTAAAGATGGCACGTCTTTAGCCGTAGCACGTGTTTGCGGGATCTAGAGTAATAGTTGGATTAAAAGTACGTTGACTAGGGGTTCAATGTTTAAGACACCTCATCCCTCGAGATGGTAACTTTGACGTCTAGTGTGACGTATTTCTGGAAAGTTTATTTCTGCTTGTGTATCCTAAAGATAGGGGATTGTGGCATATGCCAACATTTAACGAGTTATTTCTCATGATGCAACTATATGTAACATGTAAACAACAACATAATTCAACTTCAATATCAGAAACTTTAGGTCAACTAAAGCGGTTCACATAACTAGCAGTTTCGAGCCCATCCCCCGTATGTGGATTGACATGCAACCATCAAAATTAATGGTTGCCAATCTAGATCTACACCCACAGCCAAACCTCCAGTATCCTAACCTATAATCCCAGCTTTGTCTTCCAGAGCTTCCAACTCCAGGCCGTGATATAGTAGATCAGCTAAAGTCTCCTCTGTCTTTCTCGCGCTAGTATACGTACTCCGTTGTTGATTAGTACGTATTCTGCAGTCTCTAGATCTCCCAGTTGATCATGGTCCTACACTTCATAAACTACTGCTACGGCGAGCACCTTGGTAATTCAGAGGATAGCACACTTCACCATTGATTTGACCGAATCCTGCTGGAGAAGTTTCTCGCCTGACCCCGAGATCTGTCAGGTTTACCCCGCCAAATGGATCATCCCCATGATCATCCAGGAAACGGGCTGAGCTTCAACTTTACTTGTTATTTTACCCAAAAGAGTAACACCCCGGCCAAGTCCGATTTTCAGAGAGCATTTATTGAATCGTGGATATCTGCGATAGGAGTAAGACGTAGATATTCAATTTGGTGTTGACAAGTAGTATCAGTGCCCGCACTTTGCTTTCGCGGTCTTCATTTTTGCCTTCTGCCGCTGGGAGATGAGAGGGTTCATGTATGCGGCTGCATACACCCATACCCCGGATATCCCAATTCCCATGTCCCCACATGGTGACCACGACGTCAACGGAGATGGCAGTGGGACGGTGGGACGTCGACTTAGAGCTCGACCTGCGGCTGACAATGGCGGAGGGATGATGTAAGTGGCGCTATTGGACCAAGCAGTATTTGATGCCGAGCTCGAGAGCTTGTTTGTCGCATCAACAACACCAAGAAATCCGGGCAGCTTAAGCTTCATCTTGAGCTTTCGCGCTGCTAATCTTTGCCGGATCTTTCCGGCACCGGTAATAGCGGGCCTCTATGAAGTGTGACACAAAGGCGATAATATCAGAAAGACTACGGTTTAATTATGTCAAGTAATCATCACCACAATAAAAGAAGTTTCATGCACACTTGAGACAGAACGAAGGGCTTCTTCCTTCACTTTCTTTCTTCCGCCTGCGCCTCTGTAATCAATAGAAACAGCCGTTCCCAAATACCCAAATACCCACCCCCAGTAGAGTAGAAATTTAGAGTAGGCTTTCCCTACGCATCCGCCAGCATAAATCCATCTATCGATAAGAAAAACAGAACTCTGCCGCATGTCCCTACCACAACCGGCGCACCCATCCTGCAGGCACCGCGCTTCTCCTCGAATTCTTCCAACTTCACCCGACAGAGAAGAAACAGCACACCTGAAGTAGAGCAGTATCAGCCAGTGGTCAGGGTGGCCCCGGGACAGCAACAATACGGACCACGAGGGCCAGAACGATGAGCTGGTAGGATGGAGTGTGTCTTAGCGAATAACATTAGCCAGCGAGGCCTGAAAAGAAAAGAAGAAAAAAACACAGAGAAGGGTAAAGAATTGATCAGAAGGCGTCAATAAAAAGGAAAACCACACGCCGACTACTCTCTCCCTCCTCGATCTAGAGTAGTAACAGCAGCACCAGCACCACTACTACCGCCTCCTTCTCTCCCCTCCCCCCCCCACTCTGGTTCCGCTGGGTAATCTTGATAGCAAATTGCCATTACCATTACAACTACCACCACTACCAGTTCACACTCACACACACACACACACACACACTCTTTCTCTCACGCATCCGCTCGGCAAGCAGGCAAGCAGACTGAAAATCTCTTCTCTCACATTCTAAACACCTCTTACCCCATCGTCATCACGCACAGTCTGTCTCTACTGGCATAGCTAGCTAGTTAGTTATCGCAAAATCGAAACAATAGTGATATAATAGCAACAGCGACCCCCCAACCCCAACGGAAGCTTATGTATTGGACCAGTTCCGAATCCCAGCCGCCGCCGCCGCCCCCGCCGCAGCCAACATACGTCGAGGAGCGCATCCCGATTCTCGCGCGTAGGCGCAGCAGCGGGGAGATTGAAGTCCTGCGATGGTGCTCGCGGGCCAGACCTCGCATTAATACGAATACTACCTCGGATTCGAGGCCAGTAAATGCAAGCCCGCTGGGCGCGGTAGCGAGCGATAGTAACAGCGAGAGCGGGAGCGTTATTACCACAAGTACCACCGCTGCGCGGAGGGATTTATCGCTCCCATGGACGAATCGGCGCCTGTTACCCGAGTACACGGCGCCTGTGTCGCCGGCATGGAGCACAATGTCTAGTAGCGACGACGAGAGCTCTGACGAGGAGGATGACGATAGTGGTAGCTATGGGACGTTTGGTCCTAATTACAATACCTTCAGCAGTAGTAGCACCTACTGCAACGATACTCCAGGCAGCAGCACTGGAGGCGACGAGGGGAACGACAGCATCTCTCTTGATAGCGACAACATGGATAATCAAATTCCCTGGCTGTCTCTGCCGCATAGGTCGCAGCTCCTAACATTAGCACTTTGCCAACTTTCAGAACAACTAGTACAGAATTCTATAATCTCATATCTCTACTACTACCTCTCATCTCTTTACACACCGGACCAACTCTCTCCCACCCCGGGAATGATCATGGCACAGGCTGGTATGCTCGCCTCAAATTTCTTACTTTTCCAGGTCCTTGCTAGTAGTACCTTCTGGGGCCGGATGTCAGACCGAATTGGCCGTAAGCCATGTGTCCTCATAGGCCTCGCCGGGATCACAATATCAACTCTCGGGTTTGGCTTTAGTGAGAGTATGGGGGCGGCGGTATTCTGGAGCATCCTCGGAGGCGCACTGAGTGGTAATGTGGGCGTGCTGAGAACTATGATTATGGAGACTTTTGATGAGGACAGGTACCAGAGCCGCGCATTATTGATGTTTCCCATGTCACAAAATGTGGGGATCGTTGCTGGGGCACTTATAGGCGGATTATTGGCAGATCCGGCGGGGACGTGGCCAGGCGTTTGGGGCGGCATTGGATGGGTAACGAGGTGGAAGTTCGCCCTACCGAACATGATTAGTGCTGGGATTCTAGTAGTTAGCTGGATCCTAGTGTTTCTGTTTCTCAAGGAAACACAGCAGAAGAGGAAGTTGAGAAGGGATTGGGGCATCGAGGTTAGAAGAACGGTCCAGGGGCGGATCAGGAAGGTATACGGAAGTTTCAAAAGTAAAGGGAAGCACCTCGCAACATCCAACGGCGATCTCAAGAGCGACTATACAGCCCTCACCATCCCTATCCCGGACGACGAAGAGTCCGCCATCCCCTCCTCTTCCGTCTCCTCCCCGCCCTTCACAAAACCTACCACTTCACCACCTTTCCACGCTACTCTTACCCTGATTACCTTGACTCTCCACACCTCAGCCTTCCCTTTCCTGCTCGTCGTGTTCCACTCCGCCCCGCGCCCAATAGGCCTTGGCTTTCCCCCCTCCGTTGTTGGCCTCGCCATAGCATACATGGGCCTCGTCGCGCTCGCCACACAGATCCTCCAGTACCCACGTCTTAGCCCCCGCTATGCGTACTGTCTTTTACCGCTTGCGTACCTCCTCATGCCGGTACTGCCATCTCTATCCGCTAGTGGAGCTGTGGTGGCACTGGGCCTTCAAGCTGCGGGAGTCATGTTGGCAAGAAACGTAGAGGTCAGTGAGGTACTGCTGTGTACTCGTGGGGTTTCCGTGGCGAGGGTAGCCGGTCCAGTGTTTGGCGCGTGTGTCTATACACTATGTGGTGGCGGGGTGTGGTGGGTGATGGCTGTGTTGACTGCAGCTGGAGCATGGAGTGCAATGTTTGCGAAGGAGTCCAAAGAGATGGGAGCAGATGGAGAGGAGAATAGAAACTAAGGAAAGGATTAATAGGTTGAATTTGGAAAACCTGGAGTTTGGGGGCATGGATGGCAGGTGGAAAACGGAGGGGAAAAATTTGATTTTAGGTGTTATAATTTTTGTTTTTTGTGTGTGGAGTTGATTTCTGTTTCTCCTCTTGGTTTCTTATTTTTACTGCTCTCTTTATCCATTTATCAACATTAATACCCCCCCCCCCTCCCCCTTTATCTTATCTTGAATCAGTTTTATTCTTATTCACATGTGGAGAATTATATTTCTCTAGGGTCGTCATGGTGTATCACTCGGGTTCTAGTTCGTTAGTAGGTGGTGGTCTATGAGCTTGTTGCTAAGACCGAGGACTAATTAGAATTAGTTCGTTAGTTAGCTAGAACGGAACTATCAAATTCTGCATTGTTATTTATTTTACCAAGAGCACGGTAGAGGCTGTAGTCATGATTTATCACTCGATCTAGAAAAGTACTCGTGTTTGGTATTGTGAAGATACTTCACCCGTTGGTCTACTATTTGGCTCTGAAAGGGCTGGTGGAGAACCCAGACCGATAGCAAGGTCAATCGGAATAGTCCATAGGAGCCAGTCAGAGTATGGAAAGCCGGTTCTACGGGGATCTCTAGCCACGTGTGGGTGGACGAGCGCTGGTCACAAAGGATAAGATCACGAGGAGGGCTGGTGTAGCATGCATCAGAATAGTGAGAGAAGTCTAGGCACAGACTTATCCTGTATATGTATATACACAAGCGGCAGGTCTTAGAAGTAAAGGCTCAAACACAACGCTAGGTGGGTAGTAGTGGTAGATAGTAATGAAGGCAAAGGGGTATACCAGGCCTCAGTAAATGTTTCGTAGAGCGAATATTTACCTCCTTGATAATAGGAAGGGCCATTACCCGCCAGAATTCGTATATAAAGTCTCAGCTCTTAAATAATCAACACACAACATAGTTTTGAGGGAAATAAAAAGCACATCTCAATTTGAAACATAGAATATCACTCGATATCCTCGCCACGCTAGCTAACTATCGTACAAAGTCCTCGCTCGCTTCCCACCCCTACTCCAACTCCTTCACCACTGCCTCCAAAATCTCCTCCGAGTTCCTCCACCTCCTCCTCGGGTCTTTCGCCACCCTCTGCCACACCTCACCATGCCTTGGCTCGGTGATGCTCAGCTTCGCTAACACATCGCCCTTCTTGTCATCCTCGCCATGCATGCTGAGGAACTTCCAGTACCACGCCCAGGTATCACCCCTATCCGGGTCGACCAAGATCGCCTTCTCAAACCAACTGCCCGCCTTTGAGAGCTTCCGCTCCGCCCAAAAGTTACGTGCTACGGCTACATATAATGTTGCGTCATTACCCACCTTTTCGATGGCCTCGACGAGACGCGGTCGCCTGTGTGTACGTGCCTCGAGGTGCCAGATGGACTCTGCCCAGAGGAGGCCGGAGTGTGCGCATTCTTGCAGTGCTTGTGACATGAGCTTTTTGGCCTGTGTGATGTTTCCGGCACGGCGCTCGACACGGACAGACTCGCACCAGAGCTCGGGGCTCTTGGGCACCGCGAGGCGTGCCCTGTCGAGGACCGATCTAGCCCGGACTAGCACTCCCGCTTTTTCCTCCAGGCGGGAGAGGAGCAGCCATAGTGGTATTGACTTTGGACATGCCTTGGTACCGGCGTTGTAGGCCTCACGCGCAGGGGGGATCTTGTTGAGTTCGTATTCGTAGATTTGGCCCTTCATCATCCAGAGCTTGTCCGCCTTCGGGTATAGTTGAAGGGCTTCGCCTACCAGGGAGAGAGCGGCGTCCGTGTCTCCTTGTTGTCGTTCGAATGCTACTGATTTGATCCAGACGCGGTCTGTACCAGCCTCGCGGCGGGCCGTGGCAAGGAGGTCGCGTGCGGCGGCATTCTGCTCGTTCTCGGCTTCGAGCTTGACGGCAGCGAGCCAAATGTCTTCGTTGTTGGGGTTCTGCTTGAAGGCCTTTCCGAGCACGATACGTGCGCCGTCAATATCACCAGATTGCCATTTTTCCTTCGCAAGCATCATCCAGAGAACTTCACTCTTGGGGCAGGCTTCGACGGCCTTCTCGAGGAGGTTCCAGAGTGCTTCCTTTGTGCCGTGGTTCTTCTCAAGGTCGGCAGCAGACCGCCAGATTGATTTTTTGGTATAGAAGACGCGGAGAGCATATGCGTAGATTGCGCGGGCAGTTTCGTACTTTCCGCGTGAAATGGAAGCGTCGGCGTCGTCCATCCAGATCTTTTTACGGTCGTCGTCTTCCTCAAGTTGCCACCCGAGTGTTTCGCGGATGATTGCCTGGCAAGTTTCGACGGCGCCTTCTTCCTCACAACGTTCTGCCTCCTTAATCCAGTCCTCACGAGAGGGCATCGCTTCTGCACGGGCGAGGGCTTGCACGGCACGCTTCATGACATTGATCTTTGCGGCATTACCTTGTTGCTCTTGAAGGCGTGCTGCAGCGAGCCAAATCTCGTGGGATGTGGGGATGGCTTTGCGGGCTTTGTTAAGGACGGATTGAGCATTCTCGAAAGTCTCGAGACGGGCGAGAGCTAGCCAGAGCTCGACAGACAGAGGGACAAGCTCAACAGCTCGGGCAAGGAGAATTTTAGCATCGTTGGGGTCCTCCTCTAGTTTGACGGCCTCTTTCCAGAGAACTACAGACTGTGGGATGATATCAAGGGCTTTACGGACTACTCGTTTTTTAGCACGGAGGTCTACTTCAAGCTCCATTGCTTCGACCCATAGCTTGACAGATTTCGGGTTATGGCGGACTGCTTCTGCGACGATCACCTTGGCATTCGGTGCATCATTCAATCGCATCGATTCTAGCCATACGTCTTCGTTCTTGGGACAATGTTCACAGCCTCTGGCGATGAGATTACGGGCCTGGACAATCTTCCCGGCGACCTCCTCTAGACGGGCGGCAGCGATCCAGCCGGGGCCATGCTTAGGGTTGGTCTTGATGACGGATTGGAGGAGCTCGCGGACTCGCTTGATGTCACCGACCTGCTCGGCGGTCTGGGTAGTGCTGCGGTTGAGGGATGTCAGGTAGCCCTTGGGGTCGATATTTGTTGCGCCGGTTGCAGAGTCGCCTCCGGAGCGATCGAGACGGGCTTCAAGGACCTTTGTCTTTGCGCGACCAATGTCGATGAAATTCGTCATCGTGCCGTCGGCAGTGTCGGAAGAAGCGTTCGCACCGCCATCATCCTGGACTGAAGTCTCAAATTGTCCGCTTCCGGCGGCGTTGGCAAGAACCGAGTCGGGGGTGGGGTAGAACTTCTGGCGCATCGCTTGTCGTGCTCTTCGGTTTCTTCCAGTTAAATCTCCGACTTCGGGGAGGTTCGCCCAGTCGTCATCCGTGAGTGTTTCGAGACCTCGTTTTAGGTCCGCAAACTGGTGTTGAATCTTTGGGTTCTTGCGTTCGTATTCCTCGCGCTCGGCCTTTTCGCGGGCTTCCCTATATGATGACGGAGAGGTCGGCAAAACTATCTCATATAAACCATGACGATAAACCATGTGTCCTAGAAATAAAGAAAGAAGAGAATATGATGGGCATAGTTTCAAAGAATAAGAAGATGGGGGTGCTATATACCTTCGTGTTTTCCGCCGTCTTTCCATCTTTTCGTCTACCGCTTGGTATATCCTATCTGCCTCATCGTCGTCCTCGTCATAGGCCCCACCGGCAAACAATCCAACTTCGTTCTCGGGGTCTTGATACCGGTCATCGTCGTCATCATCGTCGTCTTTCTTTTTATCTGCACCCTGTAGTATCGCGGTATTGTTAACCAGCTGATGCTGAGTGGTTGGGGGGAAGTGGGGGGAATAACTAACATAGGCTGTAGGAGCAGGCTGTCCTAGGGCCTCTGCTCTCCTGGCAAGGGCAGCTTTGATGGCCTCTTCTGAGGGACCTTCACGCGCTGGACCGATATCAGACCGTGTTGTGAACCCTGTAGCGCCACGCCCAAGACCAGCGACATAGTTCGCCGGGGCAGGCTCGTCCAAGAAATTTCGTTTGAGCATTGTTAGACAGTCGTATGCGTGATGATCAGATAGCTTCGAGGCGTGCAGTATAAATATAATCTGTTGGACTGTTTATGAATAATTAAAGGGCTGTCTGTGACTGTCCACCTCCAGGCGAGAACTCACGGCTAACCGTCGTATTTCTCGGACTGCGAGCTCTCCTGTTGCGTTGAGTTACCCGGCATCCTGTATCGCGATAACGACATACGATTGATGCACTACCATGCTTCCAACCTCTCCCGCCCCCACTTCAGAACAGTCCACACAACCCGTTAGTGGACTTATAAACACCCTTACAATAATCTTACACGATGGAGTCCATAGAAAAGGAGTATGAGAGGCTCCGCAAGAAATCCAACCTCTCAAAGAGCATTTCAGATGTCGACAAGTGCATCCAGCTCCTCCAGAACGCTAGACAAGCTATAGCTAATGGTAGGTTCCTTTTGGCTATTTTAGTTATTCAAAAAGTCGCCAGGAAGAGAAAAAAAAATAAGCTCCATACTGATGCTCCTAGACCCATCCTCTGCAAGAGTGAACATTGCGAAGCTCCAGCAAACTGTCCCCGCAGCTCTTGAGAAGATCAAAGATGACGAAAAGGAGATCTATTCTGGACTCAGCCGCTACGGCCGTGCTCTTGACAAGGTTACTTCTTATCCCCCCCCCACCCCCTATATATACTTACTAACACCCCCCCCCCCCATAGACCTTCAAAGCAACTACTACCTACTCCACCAACGACTATGACGCTCTCTCCTCCCAATCCGACCTCATCAAGCGTGCCATCGCCATGCACCTAATCCGCGAAGGTCAATTCGCCGCGGCTTCAACATTCCGTGAGGAAGCCGGCCCAATCGACATACCCCCGCACCTCACCACCGAGTTCGCCAAGATGTACGAAATACTCAATGCCATGCGCATACACCGCGATCTCGGCCCCGCTATCGCCTGGGCGCACTCCAAGGCGGCGGAGCTAGACCACCGCGGCAGCAACCTTGAGTTTGAGCTTTGCCGTCTGCAGTTCGTATGGCTGTTCTCGGAGGCCCAGGACGGGCGAATGAAGGCAATGCGCTACGCGAGAGAAGAATTTGTGAGGTTTCAGGAGAAGCACCTGAGGGACATTGAGAAGCTCATGTGCGCCTTCCTGTTCCCAACATCACTGAAGACCAGCCCATACGGGGCCCTGTTTGCAGACCCCGAGAAGTGCTTTAACGATGTGGCAAATGCATTTACGAAGGAGTTTTGCAGCCTGCTGGGCTTAAGCGCGGATAGCCCGCTGTATATTGCAGCGACGGCCGGGGCGATTGCACTTCCAACGCTACTGAAGATGGCGGCGATTATGAAGGATAAGAAGACGGGGTGGAGTACGGTCAATGAGCTTCCTGTACGTCTCCCAAATCCCCCCCCATTGTATGCCCCCCTCCCGTTACTGACAAATATATAGGCCGAAATTGCACTGCCCCCCGGCTACCAATTCCATAGCATTTTTGTGTGTCCAGTATCAAAGGACCAAACAACAGAATCAAACCCTCCCATGATGCTACCGTGTGGACACGTCATTGCACAGGAGAGCTTGCAGCGGCTGGCGAAGGGCAGCGCTGTGACAATAAAGTGTCCGTACTGCCCGAAAGAGAGCAGTTTGGCGCAGGCGATCAGAGTTGTTATTTAGGGCTACTGTGGGAGGGCATTGGTGTACTGGTTTGGGTTTTTGTTTCTGTGTGTTTTTTCTTCTCTTTTTTTCCTTCCTTTTCTTTCGTCTTTCTTTCGGGCGAGGTTTGTTGTCTCGAGATTCCCTTCCTTCTTTGATAACTGGATTTGTGTGCGACTTTCTCTTCTTGGGTGTAACTCGGAGTGATTACTTGTTTCCTTTTTTTTTTTCTTCTCTTTTTTTTCCAACCGTTTTATTTTCTGTACTTCACACCCCCTCTCACTCAATCTTTTGGCAAGAACCTACTTCTCGGCGACATGAAAACGACCAGGAACGTGTAGCCATGTGTTTGATGTTTGTGTTTTTCTGTTTGTCTGCCTGTCTGCTTTGCGGCCCCAAGCATCCCCACATTGTGCTGTGGCCCACATTACATTTGCATTCTGAGTGAACGAGTGATAATCCATGACGCAACGCCCGACAGTTTTTTTTTATCCCTTCCCCGCTCTCCGTACGTACACCTGCTTCGTCGACTGAAAAGTACCTGCAGCCTACTTACCCACCAGCACACGAGCTGCTATTGGGGCGCGCGTGTGTGTGTGGTTCAGTAGCATGCGCGAACTTAGTTGGTGCCCCGGGCAATGGTAGATACGACACGACACGCCTTTCTGAAAATAGCAACGCAACCTTCGATCCCCCACGACGACAGACTCTCTCCATACGGCAATGATACACAACAATCGAGATATTGAAAACGACATGTCAGCAGACCCCCTCATCCCATGTGAAAAATAATCTGGGGCGAGTGGCTTGGCCTCCTCCGTCTCGATACATGTATGTCCCGACCGAGTGATCGTGCCTGGCGCCGCTTCCTTCTTGTGCAATGTGCAATGTCCATTTCGTACCAGGATAGGAAGGAAGGAAGGAAGGCAAGAGCACAGTGGATACCGGCCTCCGCCCCCACCCATGGCCAAGAATATATGGGATGACATGACACGAATAACGCTATCCCCAGCTGCCTATATACATAAAAGCAGCTCCCATAACCCCCCCCCTCCCCCCCCGCGGTCAGACCCAGTCTGCGTCGCTTCTCCGGTAGGGTCTCACCCGGCCAGAGTGAGACGAGGGGCTGGACGGGATCTTGGGCCGAGGTCTGCGTGTCGGCGGTACACAGCTTGGAGCGAGTGATAATCTATGATGTTCCGTCATGAGGTGTCACTCGTTTGATTTCTACCGGGGGGGTTGAAGAGTCAAGGAGTCTTTTATGGGGTCGGAGTTATGGCAGATTTTAATTTTGGATGCTTCCAATCATCTCTACGGGTTTTATCTACTGCTATTCCAGCCCGCGATTGTCTCCCCACACAGCAGGTCTTATACAAGGAGAGATGTGAGCTCATTGATAGCATGTAGTCATACGGATAGAAAATTACATTAAAACCTAGACATAAAATTAGACGATCGAACCACTCCCGCCCGTTACTACTATATAGAGCATCCCCCTCCACCACCCACATCAACGCCGCTCTTCAAACTTCCTCGTCAGCTCCCACCCAAACTTACTCGGCCGCCCCGGATTATCCAGCATAAACACGCGATACAGCCCCTCCCACCCCACCGTCGCCTCCCCGCCCCCAAACACCACATCCACCAAATGCAACGTGATGCATCCCCTCGCCCTCACCGCAAACAACTCCCTCATCCCGCCGCGGCCCTCCCACCGCAGCGTCACATTGATCAGCCCCAGCCTCCTGAGCTTTGGAAAGGCCAGCGGCCGGTCCCCCGCCACCACCGCGCTGCAAAAGTCAAGATCGCCGCAAAGGTAGACGAGCGGACACTCGGGGCTCACGCGCTGGCCGCGGAACGAGGGGTCTGCGTCGGTCCTTTTGCGCGTGTCGAGCCGGGCGCTCGTGGGGTGGGCGGGGTGGAACTTGATGCAGAGCGTTTCGAGCCAGGGGGCGAACTCGGCGATGAGGACGTGGTAGGAGCGCTTTACAAAGCCGCGCTGTGCCCGGGACGAGCCGGGCGTGGGGGAGGGGAGCATGATGTGTAGGTTTGTGATTGAGGAGCTCCAGTTTCCGATGCTACCATCGCGGCGGGGGGCGGAGCGGATGTACCAAAACGCGAGTGGGGTGGAGAGATCTAGCTGGAAAGAGAAGAGGCGTGGGGGTTCCGAGAGTCGGCGTAGCTCGTCGAGGTCGACTGGTGGTGGTGGGGGGCCCTCTGGAAGCGGGACATCAAGGTGGCTCAGGATCTGCTCCCGCTTTGAAGGTGACTCGGCGAGGTCAATGAGGAGCTCGAGTCTTTTTAAAAGCTTCCCGCGTGGCTCTTGCCTTTTTAGCTTGTTTATTTGGTCTATTGACCTCTGCCATGCGGGCGTGAAGGGGTCTATGTTTGCTACGCTTGCGGAAAGACGAACGATATCTTCTTTGAGGATAGATTCAGAGATCTCCAGGCATGATATCAATTGCTCCTTGGTGGATCTAGTTAAAGCAGAAAGTTGCCTCTGAAATTCAGGCAGTACGCGGGGAAAGCCAGGGAGGGACATGAGCCACCTCTGGAGCTGTGGCCGGCATACTCGCTGCTCAGCACTGGTCGGGGCGTCTCTAAACAACTGCGAGAATTCTTCGAGTTTGAGAGCGTGCGCGAGGTATGCAATCTCCTCCAAATGGGTCTGCGGAAACCTGACAATCTCCGCATAGGGGCGATTTATAATAGTATCATGGGTGAGCAGGTCCTCTTCAAGCTTGATGCGCCGCTGGATGCGGTTCGTATGCGCCTCTTCAATCTGTGCCCGCAGGCAGATGAGTGCCCGACACACCAGCGTGAGGCCCCAGTTGTCCTCGGGATCCGAGTCTGAAGTGGAGAGCACCTGGTCCCGGATCCCCAGACACGTCAAGTTGGGCATGCTCTCCAAGATCTTCCTAAAGAGGCCGCCTTCGAAATGCTTAAACACCCCCGGGAGCATTGGGGTGCCATCCTGCCCTGATCTACATCCTCCCGCGTGAATCTCGCCAGTCTTCCTGTCCCTGAACACGGTCTTCTGCCCTAATCTACACGGGACGATGAGTGTGATGATCAACCGGTTAGTGATAGTAGTGCCTAGGCGTCCAAGCGCGGCGAGTCTCCCGGGCGCAAAGACACGGTAGTCATCAGTAAGACGAAGCCTGAGACTAATCTCGCGGAAGAAGCGGTGCTCTTGGGTTTTGATCCATGCACGAAAGATACGCGAGACGAGCCGCAGCGCGAGGAGCGTCCGGTGGTCTGCAAAGCGAAAAATTAGGAGACGGGGGACACGATGTGCGCCTTTGGTCGTGGTGCGGGGGTTGTAAGGGGAAAAAGTCATGAGGCGTTCGAAAGAATCCATTGCCAATATCCAATATCTTGGCGGCGCCGAGTGATCGTTGGTGAACAGGTGCTGTACTGTATGTGTTGTGGGCGTGCCCGAGATGGGCGAGCTGGCCAGATGTAGTGGGTGGTGATTGATGGATGACTGCTGTAAGGTCAAGAGGGGCCGGCCACCATGGGAAGATAGAAGGGAATATACCTGCGATGGTGAGCGCGCGCACACTTGCAATGCGGGCACAGCAGCAATACAATATGTACATGTGCGCAGCCGGATTTCAGCCCTGTACCCACACGTGCACCCCCATGGCATCAGACCCGGCCGATATGGGCAGCGCAAATGAGATGGTTTGTGGTATATATCGGCAAGTCATTGGAGAGATCGGGGTGGTTGGTGATTATCGAGATGTGGAGGAAGCTAGGGAGACTTGGTTCTTTAGCAATAAACACATGTACCCAAGAGATGAGGGAGACAGATAACTTATCATAGTCATATGGGCGTCTGGGAACACAATACTGCGTCTGCTTGTGTACGGTAGCAAAAGTCGGGATGAAACCACCACGGTGCTGTGGGCTGACTGCCGCATTCGTAAGAATGCCGTATTCCTACATACAGAGTACTGTTCCCTACGACTCATGTGCGCACATGCAATACCTGACTGTACACACGGGTTTTGTTTGTTTCTCTTGAAGCATCTCAACTTGCCACAAAGCTACAAGGCTTCGGATACAGCAACCAGTCGATTCATCAATATACAGGTCTATAAATCCATCTTGCTCACATTGATGGGGTACAAAGGCTTTGGGAGCTCGAGCACTCTTGAAACGCCCTTATTTTACACGACTAGTCTGATAACCGGTGAGCAATGGGGATGTGAACGATGGTGATATCAATGGTGATGATGGTGATGGCCATGGTGATTACGGTGATGATGGCGGCCACCCTTAAGTGAGTGGGGCTTATACATGTATGCCTCCACAGAGGATACATACATGTATACATGTACACATGTACAGGTGGATCACCCTTCTCCTAGTACCGGTGCTCTGCTGCACCAGACCCCCCTGGTGTTCTGTGTCTGCTCTCTGCTCTCTGCTCTCCGTCACCGCGTCTCACTCGCAGGGCTGTG
Source organism: Morchella sp. 2018-W38C (assembly GCA_024713705.1). NCBI lineage: Eukaryota > Fungi > Ascomycota > Pezizomycetes > Pezizales > Morchellaceae > Morchella > Morchella sp. 2018-W38C. The sequence goes on along the minus strand of JAMJEX010000003.1, from coordinate 3,763,831 downwards.
TAACGCAGCCACAACCCCGCACACACAGAGACTGAACTGAGACTCGTCCACTCTTTCAACCATCCCACACTCACTCATCCACCATCCACGATCACCACTCATCCCCCACCACCATCATCACCGCCATCACCACCACATTCATCCACAACCACTCATCCACAACAACTCATCCACAACCACTCATCCACAACCACCGCCACTCATCCACCACCACCACACTCACCAGAGTCACCACACTCATCCACCACCACCACACCACCATCCACACAAACACAACCACCACCACACAATCACAACCACCACAGCCAATTGCAATTGCATCCATCCAACCACAAAGAAAAAAAGAAAGAAAGAGAAAAAGAAAAGAAAAAAACACCACCACAACCACAACCACCACAACCACAATACCAAGAACCACCTACATAAGTCCCCCACACCCAGCACTCGATTGATGCCCCCGCCCCACATCCCCCACATCCCCCGCCGCCGCCCAAAAAAGGTCCTTTTCCCACACTCCACCGCCAAAAGACGAACCACAACCACAACCACAACCACAATGGCCTCCTCAACCTCCTCCCAAAATCTCACCCCCGCAGAGACCCTGGACGCCATCCTCGACAACCTCCGCGTGCAGGAGCTCTCCTCCTCCGACGCCTCAGAGTCAGCATCACCCCCCCCCGCGGCTGCCGGAGAGAGCTACTACCCCTACAACCCCGCGAACCCATACGTGCCCCCCGCGCCGCCTGCGCCCCCGCTGTTCACGACCCCTCCGCTGCTGCGCGACCCCCTCACCACGCGGTCGTCGCTGGACCAGGATGCCACCGTAAAATCGTGCCTCCGCTACCTTGGCTACCCCGATGACCCCTTCCCCATCCTAGACCGCGAGAACCACACCGCCTTCCTCGAGAGCGGGCTCAACAGCAAGCTGCCCGACTACATGGTCGCCTACGACGCCTCGCGCGCCTGGCTGGTGTACTGGTGTCTCTCGGGCCTGGCCTCGCTCGGCGTGGACCTGACAAAGTACCGCGCCCGCGTCATGGACACGCTGCGCCCGCTGCAGAACGCATCCGGCGGCTTTGGCGGCGGGAACGGCCAGATGAGCCACATCACCGCCACCTACGCCGCCATCCTCGCCCTCTGCCTCGTCTCTCCCACAACCACCGCTGCCGACGAGGAGGAGGAGGAGGCGAACGAGCCAGAGGAAGCCCCGCTGGACCTCATCGACCGCCGCGCAATGCTAAAGTACTTGCACAGCGTCAAGGTGCCCGAGACTGGCGGCTTCCGCGTGGCCATCAACGGCGAGTCCGACGTGCGCGGCTGCTACTGCGCCCTCGTCATCATCACGCTCCTCGGCCTGCCCACCTCTGGCGGCCTCGTGCGCGGCACGCGCGAGTACCTCTCGCGCTGCCAGACGTTCGAGGGCGGCTTCGGCGCCACGCCCGAGGGCAACGAGGCCCACGGCGGCTACGCCTTCTGCGCACTCGCCGCGCTGTGCATGCTGGGCGAGCCGCGCGACATCATGACGCGCTCGCTCGACATGCCACGCCTAATCTCCTGGCTGAGCGCGCGCCAGTCCGCGCCCGAGGGCGGGCTGTCTGGGCGCACGAATAAGCTGGTGGACGGCTGCTACAGCACGTGGGTCGGCGGGTGCTGGCCGCTAGTTGAGGCGGCGTGTAATGGCCCGCAGCGGCCCGGCGAGCTAGTGGGCGGCGTGGTGGGCAGCCTGTGGAGCCGCGAGGGCCTTGCGCGGTACATCCTTGCGTGCTGCCAGAGCATGAAGGGTGGAATGCGGGATAAGCCAAACAAGTACCCGCCCCCGGCCCATACATAAAACCTTGTACAAAAGAGCTAACAAACACGCCAGGGCACCAGACTTTTACCACACCTGCTACGTCCTCCTCGGCCTCAGCAGCACCCAGCACTACTCTTACTACACGCCCTCCCCCGCCGCCGCCGCCCTTGCCCCCGCCGACGCCGACGCCGACGAGGACCTCCCCCTGCGCTCGGCCTTCACATGGTGCGTCAGCGAGAAGATCCCCTCCGTGGTGAAGGGCGTGTTTGAGCCCGTCGTCGAGGACATCCCCATGTGGCCCGACGACGTGGCCGAGGAGGGCGTCGTCGGCGACAGGCTGAGGGCGCACCATCCCATCTTTAATATCCCGCTGGAGTGTGTGGAGGCGGCGGAGAGGTGGGTGGCTGCGAAGGTGGGGTTTTGAAGGGGGTGCTGTGGGGGGATGGCTGGCGGGCGGGTTAGGCCGGAGGAGGTAGAGAGTGAGGGGGGGGTGTCTGTATGTAATTATATTCCCCATTCCCCATTTCTCATTATTATTATTATTATTATTTTTTCGTCTTGTGGCGGGGTGGGTTGGTGGGCTGTAGGGTGGCATGGCGTTCTGTGCTTTTTTGTTCTACTTGGGTTGGGTTGGGCGGATGTTGTCTCTGTTCTGTTGCTGGTTGTTGGTGCCGTGTGGGGCGAAGGAGGAGGAGGTGGAAGTACATATATATACATGTAGCCCGCATCTCACCCGGAAGTGGTGGTGGTGGTGTTTCTATCCCCCCTCCCCCCACACCATGCTTTCTGGGTGCTGTATGTACATGTATGTACTTACTCTGACCAGACCAGACCAGACCCCCGCATTATTTTACTCCCCACCCACCCGACCGGCCGGCGACGGCGGAGACGGCGGTCATGACCCGTCACTCGCAACTCTTGGTACGTACTGCGCCGCGGGCGGTGTTGCGCATAGTGTGTGCGTGTGTGTGATACCTCCGCCGTAATGCTATGCTGGGTACATATACGAGCACATATATGAGAGGTTGGCGCGCCCGGCTTTAGTAGATACATGTATGTGCACGCCTCTGTATATACATACATACCTGTCTGTAGGCCCCACGTCCAGCTACGTCCAGTCTCGGGTCGCGGGCTCGGATGGGCCATATTATATGGGTGCGGTACATATCCCGTGGATATATCGATAGCACTCTTCCAGTCGGTGTCGGAGAGTGCTACATGTACATACCTGCGATGGAGGGAGGGGGAGCTGGCCATTGAGTTACATGTATTTTGCGTTTGTCGTACGTATAGACGCATGGGCCTTGAGATCAATCAATACATGGAATACATGTAGCTAGGAATACATGTAGAGTACATACATGCATGTGGGTTATCAAACCAACCAACGTGCAACCGGCTAATTGATCAAACCAAATGTATGAATTACCCCCCCCTGGAATATGGCGAGTGATATCCCATGATCCAACAACCCACTCGAACCGTTCATATATCCAGCCACTCCTCAAAAGCGTTTGGGGTCCAGATTTAACGTGGCATGCCAGGAGTCAAAGCACCCATTGAAACGCCGCCCAAAGCCTCAACACAGCAGCAGTCAATGGTGCACCGGTCAAAAGCCAATATTAGGGCCATCCATGGTATTTCTTTATTCCCTGTCACTCATTACATGACTTTTCCGTGTATATGTGTATATAACAGCCAGTGCATATGCGCATGGCAGCAGTGTAAGCCCGCCCCGAGATTTGGATAATGAAAACGAGCGCTGCTGCCTAGCGCTGTAGCATGTGGGGGGAGGGATGGAGCCGGCCGCGAGCGAGCGAGCGAGCGGATGGAGTGGAGGATGGATGATCAGTGGATATCATGATGGGTGAGTTGGTGGTGGATGATCAGTGGCCGGCCGGATGGCTAGTTGAGTCAGCTATGTGATCATTCCCACACATATGCCACAACCATCCAGTGGAGCTACATGTGGAGGCTGTAGACCCAGAGTGGGGGGATGCGTTTCGAGCAAAAAGGAAGGGTTTGTGCTTTGGAGACTAGCTACTCTTTTTTTTTTTTTTTATATCATTTCAATTCTGTTTCTAGGTACACAATGATCGCATGCAGGTAAAACCTATGGCGTACGGAGACTAGCTACTCGAATATCTATCAAGTATATAATTATAACCTGCATATGCAATGTGCTTTTGTAGTCCTCTGATTGGCGCATTGAGAGATTTTGTTTCACTTGAAACATGCTGTGTTGGATACTAACATAGGGTATCATACTAAGTGGTGTTAGATTGTTAATAGGGTTTTCTACTGGTTCTGGAATTCGACTAATAGTTGGGTTTTAGAGCCGTTGTGGCTATTAAGGATGTACTTGCAGCTTCAGCTGGAGGTATTTCTGACCGATATATGGGGGATATCAGAAAAGGCACATATAGATCGACCAGGGCGGATATAGTGATGAACTTTGCCTGCCAGGAGGGGCCGAGGACCGCGCAGCGGCCTGAGAGCCCCGACTGACAGGCAAATAGAGAAATAAGCCGCAGGACGGCTTGCCTGTATATTGGACTGATTGATATACGGGTAGTACCGGCCGAAGGCCGGAAACCACTTGTATATAGCTATAATAGTAGATCAGTGTGGCTTGTAATAGAGCGTATTTGCCAACCGTCAATTTCAAGAATTTACAAACCGTGGGACTCCGAAACGGCAACCGGGGGCTGTTAGTTTGGAATTTCGGTGGGGGGGCAGCGTGCTGTGCTGTGAGATATACCAGGAGGATCACAAGTACCCAGTTTTGATACTACCGAAGCTGGTATCATGGGGGTATGAATTCTCAGTTCCAACAGCGTATTTCACAGGCAGTGTGATGAACTGTCTGATTTTTGGGGTTTATTCTGTCATACTGCTAACCAGATCTATTTTGGCCACTGAGGGGAACTGTCAATTTTGCCTCCCGAAACTTTCAATTTTGAAGTGTCAATAGTTGAAATTGACGCTTGGAAAATACTCTCTATTGCATTTTTGCTTGTTTAATTCATTAATTACATGTAACCATTCGGTTATGGTAATATCGCACTCGTACTCCCCAGAACCTCCCGACTTCCGCCGCCTCATACGAATCAAGAACGTAACGAAGCGTAAAACAATCGCAAAACAAAACTCGGAAAAGCGCCAGAATTCACTCTTGTTCCTCTTCTCCGTCCCTTTCTAACCCTCCGCACCCTCTTTTGCCTCCTTTTCCTCCTCCTCTTGCTCCTCGTCCCTTCCTTCCCGCTCCTGTCTCCATTTTGTGAACTGTCCCCATATCTCTAGTGCTTCTTTGGTCCAAAGCAGGCTTTCGACTGTTGGTTTTGATTGCATTAATAGCTAGCTATATACTGACGAGATATCACCATGGCTTGATGTCTTCTTACTATACTAGAGTGTAACATCGGCTGCTTAATATAAAGGCCTCAAAAGCTATATTCAACTGGTCTGCAGAGCCTGTATATACGTAAATGTATGTAGTCACAAGGCACATAGGATGGGGCAATCTCTGACATTGTCCCGCATCGAAAACTTGGAAATCTTGCGGACTGCAGACACTAGGCATGTCTTGGACATGTCATGTGCAAAAACCCTGATCTCATCTCATTATTCTGCACGGCGGGTAGGAGAGTTTGGACTTTCTTTTGAGGCAAGTATTTCAAAACTTTAATAAGTCGGTGTGAGGCTATCACTTGGGGAAGACTTCTCTAAATCTATAGCTTTCGGTTTCATATATATATATACTAATATGCGTCAGCTGTGGTCTCGTGGTAAAAGGCTCGAGATGGTTTACCTTAATGTTGCCAATCTGTGTGTGCTAGCTTGATACTGATTTCCATGAGTTATCGCAGCTTGAGGCCCCCACCTTGAGGCAGACAATCCAAGGTAATGACTTTTGGAGGGTGTCTTCCCGGTCGGCTCTAGCTCTACCTCGAGCTACTCCAGAAGTGTAATTCACAGAGTCTAGATGCTTTGTGCCTCAGCTTGAACTATATGCGTCAAGGCGGCCTATGCTACCCCCACCCTTACGGGGCCGACACATCTAGAATCGACCGGAGATTTTGAAGTGGTCAGGCTACTAGCTATAACCATACATGCAGATTACATCTTTTGAACAGGAAGTTACCTGGGCATGTATATAGGGATATGGACACTTTAAGTTATTCCTATGATATATTATAATTGTCAATTACAGCCAAGGTCTCCAGGAAACTTAAACCAAAGCATACATACATATAACATGAGACACTCTGGCATGGGGGTAGCCCCATCTCGAGGCAAATACCAGCCGATATACCCTGCTCATCTTGCTCCGAGTTTCCCTGTCAATCAGGCTGAGGTTCTGGTTGATCTAGCTGAGGCTAAGACCTACGCACGTTCTTGTAAGTGCTGTGACGACCCAAATCATCTGAGTATTAGTACGAACCGGAGAAAAATTACTATATGTCATATTCTTTGGTCAAGGTATAGCATCTGTTCAAAGTTCAAACTGATATTTGGAATTCTGCTTGGACAACAAGTTCTTAAGGTGCCTACATGTAGCTACATGTTGAGATTGGAACGTACCGAGAACCTTGATCGAGGCATCACTTAATTTTGACCGAGTAGGGAGGGTTATATACCTACTACAAGAAGAAGGCGCCCCAAGGTTGCGGCCCTTGATTGTTTGTCTCAATTGATCAATCGGTCTTGTAGACCACACCAAATTTGATTTTTTTTATTGTCATTGTTCCTGTAGAAAAATTAATGGTGAGAGTATAGGAATATATCAGATAGAGCCCTGCTTATACACATGAGAGGCCTAATATTTTATTCGGGTGTAGTTGCCTATTCCGACCTATGTGATTGCGGTATTTTTCGAAAACGATACAACTCCTAGATAACTCCTAGATTAACCCGATAGGAGTGTTTTAAGTGGTTTATTGTCAGCTAAAAGGTGGCTAGATTTAAAGTTTTGAGAGAGCACATGTACGCTACAAGTACGTGGTACGTCGTAAGCGGGACATATTGATCGGCAACATAGGCGTGGCCGCACATAGCAAAGTAATCTTAGCTATACCAAAACTGGCAATTGAATACCAGTATCCTTCTTTTTATGATTCAGCACCTTCCTCCTTGGTGATCAACATCAAAACCCAACCGAGTAAAGCTTTTAGATATAACTGCAATGCACGCACCGGACGAACGAATGGACGATTTTAAAAAATCATCCAATTCACATTAACTTCAATGGTCCAGTTCTCGAGTGATGACTTGTGATTATTCGGTCGATCTGTCAGAAGACATCATGCATCGGTGCCACGGGCAGAGAAACATTCCGTCCCTCTCTGTAATACGAAGCTAGCTGCAACGGCATCATACCTTGGAGCACTGCCGTCAGGCAGCTCCGTGAGGGTAAAATATATATGGGGAACCCCATGATCGGCATTCCGTCATAGTTACAGCCGGGCCTCTCTACTGGTGTAGCACCAGTTTCAATCAAAACCGTTACCTAAATCGATGGCTCACGGGGTGGATTCCGTTGTAGGCGCCGGTCAACCCACGTGCTGTGCGTCGCACATGTGTTGGGGATACTTCGCCTGAGGGTACAGCGACGTTTCAAAGAGTCTGGGTTAAACGATAGGTCATTAGGAATCAATAGCTTTAATTGGCATCCAATGATTGGGGTTTGGAATAAAGGCAGCTCGTTGCGGGTGGAACTGCAGTACTGAGGCCACAAATCAAGGCTTTCAGGTGCGATCGATAGTACTGGTCTGAAAAGACAAACACCTCCTATCCTTTGGATGGCAAAAACGTGGGAAACATAACCTTGAATAGGAAGTTTTGAGTCAGAAAAACCTGTACATGTGCACCTGATGGGGGATACCTATGTGATACCAAACTTTCGAGTCCCAAAGAAGAAACTTGAGTCTACGAGGACAAAAACCCCACTGTCATAAGCAAACTAACCTTCTAAGAGTATAGGGATAGATAGATATAATAGTATGTAAATTCCCAACATTCTGAGTTTCGGTGCGCGAGTGATTGGCCATGATTCCACTGCTCATAACCAAAAAATATACTATATCAGCCAGTATATTATCTTCTCAGACGATAAGCAGTTCTCACAAGGCAGAAACGCCCATTGGGTTGTGTTTTACATGTATTTTATTACCACTATACACCGTACCTACGTGCACCCATGTGTCTCTTGGGCACTTTCCGCCACCGCCACGTGGTAGTTTGATAGTGATGAAGCCGAATGGCCTATAAAGTTTCTATATCCAGGTTATTTGTAACATTGAGACTGATATTTCCACCCCGGATGTACTAGGTTCCGTTGATATTGCTTCGCCGCCTGCTTACTTTGAGTTACAGGCCCTGTTTCCCGGGTTGCTATTATCTAGGTAGCTATTTGACAGCTTTCACTCTCGGCACGAATTATCATACATGGGAGTAGTATACTGCGTGGGGTACTGTTACATCTCCAGATAATAAAAAAAAAAAAAAAGACCCCAAGCCATTACATTGCCATTCAGTCATGTCATGGAGATAGAGAAACCACCCCCGTTAGTGCGTGCCTAAGCGAAGAATGATGGCTTATCTTCCAACTTTCTGACAGCACACGTTCGTGCGTGCCCATCGAAGACGCATAGCATAATACATTCCCATCCCATCTCTATCCCCAAAACCACCCTGCATTAAGAATATCGATTTAGTAGTGGAAAGGGGGTATCTTCCCCTCCCCGCCACAGTACCCCACCTACAATCCTTGCCCCCACAAATCTTGTGTAGCCTTAATTATGCACCCCAGGTTGTATGCGAGAGATCATTTGACACCCATCTCGCATGTGAGTGGCTTCGGGTAAACTAGACAAGCTTGTCCGTGGAAAAGGGTATTCTGGAATTTCATACCTGTCCCGTTTTTATTTCATTCTGTGAGGTTGGTCAAGGTTCGAAATACCTAGGGTATTATTTTAATGATCTCAAGAACAAAATGCGGCAATCTAGGTGCTGGTAGGTGGCCCAAGGGCGTTTTACGTGTTAGGTAAAGTGGCTGCTGAGACAGTGCATATGCTGTTTCGCTTTACGAAGTGTCCAAATACGGCGGAGGGTTTGATCTGCCGCAGATCCTTAAGACGTTATTTTGCCTTTAGCATGGCCAGGAACTTCGCCGCTTTGTGCACTGGGTACTTGCCTAGATAAAGGAGAAAGTTACTTAGTGAAGCCGGAAATATGAGAATTCTAGATCCCGGAGAACTTGCAGTTTTTGGATTAACAGGCGAATAATTGATATCTCCTATCTTCGCCGCTGGAAGTAACAGGAACAGGAGACACTTGATTCGTTCGCTATGTGAGTGGGTATGTGCTCTGCATCATTACCCAATGATGGTTTCACAGAAACAAAAGAATTTTTCATCTCACCATTCCTCAGCTGGTAGACAGACAACAAATTTCTTCGAGTCGGAGTTCATCCGATCTTTTGCTCAGGGGAAAGAGCTCGAGAATAGAAGGGATACGTATCTACTATCTCTACATGGTTAGATTCTACTAGTATGGGGGGAGATCCCTAGTCCTTCGGTAAATTAGGTTGTGGACTCGACCAATTGGAACAAAGGGTGTTTCTGGAATTTGGAAATACATTCATGTTGTGCCTTCCGGGGAAATACATGATATATGCTTTGGCATATACATCATGATTATGATGATGATTGTCCATAATGATAACATTAATTGTGGGCTAGAGTTCTGCGAAAAAGTGATTGGAAGTGAAGTGAAACATTTCTCACCAGATTTTCGCCCACCACCCCTCTTGTGGTCTAACGTCAGCTTGTGGGTTCGTGATTCGGATAAAACATAGGACGCGAGTTCTCCCGCCGATACAGGTGTGTTACCAGATCGAAGTCCTGCATGCGCCTTGTATAGGAACCTTCCTGCTCTCGATAGAAAAGCAAATTCCAACCTCCCAGATCTGAAAAGAATCTGATATGGAAGGAATTAATAAACAATAGTGCCTCGGTATCCCGCAATCCGAAAAACCAAGCCGGCAATCGAGCCGGCAAGACAGGCAGCTATTCTGATTCCCCAAACACACTTGCTAGTGTTACAATCGACGTCAAGGATCACGTCTGATGTGCTCAAAAACATAGAGTATCATACAGCCCGCTAGGCACCCTTGTGGACGTTTTTGCGCCTTCCCCACACTGGGCAACAAACTAGAAGGAGAGAGGGGAGTGGTGGGCATGATAACTGGCTCTGGTATGGTGCCAAGATACCTACCTATTTGCTCGCTCAGCGTCGCATGGCAGGGGGAACGAATGGGAGAATAATTTTGATTAGGCCTGGAGCGCATTAATTGGAGTAACCCAACCATCCTAGTCCTAGACAAGGACCACAACCGTCATGGGCTCAGCCTAACAAGAAGAAAAGAACGGACGATACTGATAGAGTATTCTAGTTAGTGCTCAGGATCAGGTCAATTGATTCGGTAAGAATTTAACCGCTCAGGAAGAAATACAGAATGACAGATCTGGAAAGAAAAGAAAAAATACTACATGTCATAGATCGATGATATGGTGTTCCGATACTGTGGACACGAGCTCATGACAGTTACCTATCTGCCTGCCTGGCAAGTGTTCAATAAAGTCTTGAGGAACAGAAATCGTCAGATAGCGTAGCGTACCAAAGCAACGTGGGGGGGTCCGAGAGGGTCTGAAATGAGCTATGAGCCATGTTCGCCTGCTGTCAAGATTAAGAAGCAGAGTTTATGACACCGACTTGCCTAGGAAGAGTAGAGACAAGACAGGGACGATCGAGAGAGCCCATGTGCAAGCAACTCAACTTCCCGCAAAAAACAAAATGTCGTGATGGATGCACCCAACCAAAGTTGCTCTTACCTGCACGCACGAACTCGGACGCGTTTTCTCGGACTTTTTTTTCTTATGGCTTTGCTTGACTTGACCTTGCGACATGCACATGTACTCTAAGGAATCCTCGCTTGCCTGTTTGCTGCCTGTTTTTGCTTGGATCCTTGAATTCATTCCCTTCCCCTGCAGGACGCGAACCCTTAACTAAACCACTTTCTTTACACAGTCCATCCACACACACCTTGAATTGCGACACTCGTCCTCCCTTTTTCAAGAGAACAACCCACGCAACGCACAGGGGTCGGTTATGTGGGGTTTGTGGAGAAGTGCACACTGAAATATTTAAGACCCACTCGCTGTACATACCGAAAAAGCTAATACATGATTCGGTTGGGGAAAGAAGAGCATCGGCAATTCCTGTCTAAGTCAGTGAGCTCACCAATAAATGGATTTCCCAACGTATGTCTGCTGCACAGAATTACTGCGGTAGATGTGAAGATCAGAGAATGAATTTAAAAAAGCATTACACAGGGTAAGTAGAGTAGACTCCGAGCAGAGGTACCCAGAGAGCGGACAAGAATCATTTCCATCCGTTCGCCCATCTTCCAGACCATGCAAAAAAAAGCAAAGCAAAGTCTGGGGGGAAGGATCCAAGGAAAATAAAATAGAAGCGCTGGGGCAGCAAGCAGCAGCAACCCTTCCCTCCTGTATGTCACTACCGCTTCGCCGCACATCACTTGCATAAGTGTCGTTACATACCTATCGCTCCGTCAGCAAGCACCGATAAACGTTCTATCGATCTCATTACTCCCCTTTTCCTCTCGCTGCTTGATTTTCTACCTTTGAAGAATTGTATTTCATTTCGTGCCTACTGTAGGGTTCTGGCAGCTAGTGGTCAGTTGCCTTCCTCGACCGGCCCTCATTCCCTCCCTTCTGGTTTGTTCGTCAAGTCACCACAACTACCACAAATCACTGTTCCTAGCCTGGCCCGGGGCGATCAAACATTACAGCCCAGCCCCGTCGGCGACCACGTTCTCTTTCTCAGACCTATTTTCTTTTCTTTCTTTTCTTCCTCCCCCTTCTTTTCTTGTATTGCCTCTCGTTGGCATTTACTTCCGTCCAATAAATTGCATTGGCATTAATTGGCCCGGCTTGTTTATTCACTTTATTAATAATCTACTCTACCAACTTTTTATTTTACTTGGTTTCTTTTCATTTTTTTGAACAGTGGTGGTGATGTTATTAGACTAGCAGTATCAACCATCTCGATTGACTCGAGTGAGAAAAGGAAGCTTCTTCTACTCTATTTTCATACAACTCAACTTAGGTCCTGGGAGAACAGCATAAGGCTCCAAGGAAGGTCGAGGGTCGAGAGGGAAAGTCGAGTCGAGGCTATAAAGGTTTAGAGTTGGGGCTAGGATAGCGTTCAGCACAGTTACAACAATATCCTCAGAGAGGGGCTTATTTTCAACCACCATCCATATATACAGCAAAGCACTATAAAACACCCATATGAAGCCCTCAACGCACCGGTATATCCTCGCTCCTACCCTTATTGGCATCCACGCCATCCTCCTCCTCCCATTAATTTTCCCACCAAAAATCCTCCGGCCACCACACTTCCCCGATGCCAGCGGCCATTTATGGCCGGCTTACGGAGCAGCACCACAGCAGCAGAAGCTTGGACAATTGCATTTGAAGTATTCAGTACCGTTTGGGTTTGCGGGCATAGCTGGGGTCTGGATATCGAAGCAGCTGGCGGGGAACATACCACTGCCAAAAGACCCGCGGAGGAAGCTGCTGGCAATGTGGCTAGAAAGCAGTGTGCTGTTTGGGATTGGGGTACTGGAGGAAATATGGAGATATGGGTTAGTGAGGTTGTTGGTGGGGTATATGGGCGGTCATGGGGGGTATAGGGGGAGTACAGTGATGAGGAGAGATGAAGGGGACTTCGAAGGGCCCCCGACGTTGTGGGAAGGATTATATATAATGGCGTGGGTGTGGAGTATTTCCGAATGTTTGGTATGTAGGAATTCTCATGTTCATTTTGGTTTTGGTTTTGGTTTACCACAATTGCTGTTCCCCATGATTTCTGCTTTATCTTTACGGGCAATTTGTCTCCCTCCCTCTCCCCCCCCCAGCTTTGATCTAGCTTTACTATACCTCTACTAGTCAAAAGTATTCTTCAATTCACCATCAATACTGCTTCCTTCTGAAACCATTTAGTTCCTTATCATAGCATTCCTGGGTTTTCTATCCCCCATCTTCTCTGGCATTCCATCTTCTGGACCTCATGATCGTTTCTAACACTAGCATAGTACTCATGGTACGGGGTACGCCCCAATCCTCACGATTGCGGAAAACATCATACTCAGTCTTCCCCAATATCAGCATCAAAGAGAATTCAAGCTCATTTCCGCCGAAACTCTGAAGGCCTCGCCCACGTATCACACCACCAGCGTCCTCCTCTCGGAAAAAGGACTAGAAGTGACTCCATTATGGGAGGTGCTAGTGATGAAACAAGAGCAGTTTTCAACTCCTTTGGCCGTAAAAAACGGGACATGACCGTCGTGAAACCTAGAGAAATAGAAGACAGGTCTATTCACTTTCTGGATAACAATACAACCGCAGCTGAGAGCGAGAGCTCGCGTACGGCTTACGATGAGTCCATCAGGCCGACAAACAGCTCACTCTTGGTCAAAGGCAAGAATACTATGGATGGGGATTTAGAGACTGGGCTGTTGTCCCGCCTGAGGGAGATTAGGCGTGAACAGGCGGAAGAACAGGCCGATTCGGACAATGGCTACGGAGATGACGAGGAGTCTGTTTCATCGGGCTCCGAAGACAACGACTCTACTCGGAGCTCTATCGATAGTGCGAGGTTTGAGTCTGTTACGCCTCTGTTGAGCTCCTCGCTGCCATACGATCCCAGCCAACAACACCCGCATCATGAGAGCCAGGCATTGTTGCAGAACCAACGACAACAGATCACCTATAACACCATGGCCACCGCTAACTCACTGCCTCTGGAACCAACAGATGACAACAACGAAGACGAAGTCGTCACCGTGCATGACTGCAACAACCCCAACAGCAGCAATGAGAACCGATTTGGTGATCACGGCAGAGATCCAACGCCAAAGACGCATAGAAGCCCTATTGATAGAGTTTACCCCTCGTACCCTCCATACTCTGCAGCCTGCAACCATTCCCATTTTTCAGCCACCACTCCTGCACCAGGTCCTTCTGCAGGCTATGGTACTGCCGCGGCGATCAACCGTTCTATTCCACCGAAACGGAAATCGACAAACAACGCCTTCAAGGTACCGCGATGTAGCAGCAAGACAGTCTACGGAGCAAACGTCAATACACTCCAATTACATCTCCCCGTACTTTGGAGGACTGCCGCCTTGCTGCGGCATATTTCCCACGCCTTGATCTATGCATGGGCACCAGCATTGGTTTTCAATGGGCACTTTCAGTGGGCCTCGTTTCTTGTGTTGTTTCTACTGGCTGCAAAGAAAGGGTGGTCGACTATGGAATGGTTTGGCGGTGGAGCATCAAGGTTTGTGCATCAGCTCCTGGTCCCCCAGCTAAATAGTTGATTCGTTACATGCAAAAAAAAGATAAAAAAAGATCCCGCAAAAAGAAAATGAACTAACAACCCGTTTTTTTTCCTTGCAGAACCGGGTTGACCAAGGCTTCAATAATTTCTTTTATTATAGCCGTTGTTCTATATTTTATAAGTTTGGGCCTTTGGGGGATCGTATCTTAGATCGACTTCTTCTCCTTTCGTCTTCTTTTTCTTTAACAAAAGCTTCGTCATTTTATTATATGAATAACCCTACTACCTCTACTACCACCACGTTACAGCAGCAACACACAAAAAAAAAAATCAGATGAAAGATACGTGGCGACGATCGAAACGCACAACCCCAAAAGTTTTCCCCCTAGCTCCCCATACAAAAATTTCGTTCTTCTTTCTTCCTTTGTCACTATTGAATTTGCTTTTTTTACATCACGTTCCTTTACCCACGACTTCCTACCTACGTACATTCATAGTCATACCGACTGACCGGATCCCCAACCAAAAACATGCATCTCTTTTGTCTCTTTCCTTTCCGGTTTTAAAAGTTATCGTGTATTTTCAGATGCCCTCCAGCTTCCCTGCTATCTCATTTACCAGCAACATATGCCTGCTGCTTGCTTGCTTTCATTCCTTTTTTTTATTTGCTTTTTGAAGTTTATTTTGTTGCACGTTTTTTTCTAAGTGTTTTTTTTTTTTTTTTTTTTTTTGGGGGGGGGGCAGTGAGCACTGACACGTTTGGTACTTGAGGCTCTTGAATGGAGGATTTTCTTCTCTTGAATAATTCGGCGTTTTTTTGCTTCCTTTTGTCATCCGCGAAATACCTGTCTGCTGTAATTGATTTGCTCTACTTTAGCTTACCAGATCCGCATTCTCGGACGACGTATGTAGGGAATTTCTTTGTTGTATATTTTTAATTTCTTTGGTTTTTCTTATTCTCTAATTCTTTTCCCTCCCCCCTCTGCGACACCCCCGATGTTAATTTTCTATCCACCTCTGAAATCTCACCTCCGCCTCTGCTTTCTGTTTCTGCTTTTTCTCTCTTTTCTGAATCATTCCGGGCGGGGAACCAGTGAAGGGGACGAAGGAATGTATGTATGTACAGCTGGTACCTACATAGCTAGGTAGGCCTTGTATCGAGATACCTGCCGTATCCCCGTTACCAGAGAAGAAGGAAAGAAAGAACGAAAAAGTCAGGCAAGCACGTGAATTCGTGGCGGTCCATCCAGAGTCACGAACCCACGTGTTCCCGCTTGCATGACATGAGGCACAAATCAGGTAACGGGGGATGCATCGATGATGATGATGGGCGGACTGGAGTTCCGTGCTACGTGATGCTAGCCAGGTAGAAGGAGTTTCAAAGGTGGGGGATGGTGATGATGGGCTCAACGTCTTCGACAGCTGTGTGTTCGAGAGGCAGGCCTAGATCACCATTTAGAATTAATAGCATTTGGATGAAGTGGATTAATCGGTATGCATGCATAGATCAAGAAACTCCATAGAGTATGATATGGTCTCTTATAATTATGTCGGTGCGTGCCTACCCTAACCTCTAACAGCCTCGTGCCCCGTCACCTTTCCAAAGCCGCTTGCCGTTTCATATGAAGTTCGTGTGATCCAATTGGCCCTCAGTTTCTCTACCAATTATATCAGTTTATCTGGCACATGTAGGTCGGCCGGAGGCACCCGAAGAGCCTTGGCAGGGGAGGGCGGGGGCCGCTGCACGACTAATGCGCCACGGTTATCGATAGGTGTTGTTGAGATAGAGTCCTTGGCAATTAATTGAACCCTTGGATATCATCACTTGAAGTTTAGTTAAAGCTAGCACTTGTTTACTAAATACTTTTGAAGACGGTTAGTGTTTTCTATGTTGGCCAATTAGCTAACTGTTTGAGCTGGATTGGAAAGAACAATAAAACAACAACCTATATAGGAAGGAATCATCATTAACACACCTGCCCAATCGGTGCTTTACGAAACACGAGCATCGTCTTTACCTATCTACAGGGCGGCGGCGAGGAGATCAACAGGGACAATCGCCTATCAATTCGCCCGATTCTTCCAGATACCGACAAAACCTATCTTCGCTTGTGCAAGTGTCTAATTGCGGTGGTTAATTGAGTTGATGGTTAGATGAGCTGCATGGAGGGCGGGCGGTACATTCAAATAGATAAAAAGCTGTTCCACCCTTTTAATTTTTTGTTTTTCTCTCTCCACCACTTGTCGTGTGCCTGAAGTTTTTCTTCGTTTTTAATCCCCACCACAAGCTTGCCATGAGATCACATATCATCTCTGGAGCACTGGCTCTCGCCGCCTATCTCCAAGTCGCTAGTGGCGCGGGGGTGCACGTTGAGACCCTCGTCTCGAGACGACTGCAGAAGAGGTTTGTGGATGGTGACGGGAATTATAACATCTCACTCTATCATATCAATGATGTGCACGCGTAAGTTTTTTCAAGATCCCGCCCCATAGAGGGGTGCTGATTTGAGGTGTGGTGTTCCTAGCCATCTTGATCAGTTCCGATCCAGTGGAACGGACTGCACAGACCCTACTAAAGGTTAGAAATTGGAACATTGTGATTTCCGTTGGATTTTGTTTCTAACTGTTTCGATTTGATTTGAAGGATGCTATGGAGGGTATGCACGAGTGAAAGAGGTTGTCGAAAAAACAAGGCCGTCGCACAATGATTCCCTGTTTTTGAACGCGGGTGATGAGTTTCAGGTTCGTACCCTTATTATGCATTTCTACCGTTTATCTCATATCCGCGGGAGGGAAGTTATATGTTATTGCATGCAAATTGGGCATGGGCCGCATACCGCATACATGCCTATATAGCTAGAAGTTAATTTTTTTCCTTAGGGAACTCTCTTCTATAGCTTCTACGGTGGCGAGAAAATTGCGGACACACTCAACCAACTCGGCTTTGATGCTATGACAGTTGGAAATCATGAGTTCGACGCTGGAGACGATGTTTTGGCTGCATTTGTAAACCCTGCCAAGTCAAATTTCCATTCTGGCGCTTCTAACAAATCCCCAGGTCAAAAACTTAACTTTCCCTGTCACATCATGCAATATCCAGACCGATAACAAGGCCCTCAATGAGTCCCTGGTCCCATATGTTCTCTTTCCTAAACACAATCTCGCTGTCGTCTCTGTCACGACTGTCACCACACCGCACATCTCGAACCCCGGTGATGGGACCAAATTTGAGGACCCAGTAACAGCGATTCAAAGAACCGTCGATCTTGTCAAAGCTACTCAAAACGTTACAAGGATTGTGGCATTGACTCATATTGGCTATGATGCCGACATTGAGATGGCCAAGAATACAAAGGGAATTCATTTAATCATTGGCGCTCATTCGCATACCCTATTGGGTGATATGGAGGGTGCAGAAGGGAAGTATCCTACTATCGAAACCAACAAGGACGGAGACGAAGTCTTTATTGTTACCGCGTATGTACACCCCTAACATATATATACTAGAAGTTATCCTAAGAGTAGTGTGGTATAGATACCGATGGGGTGAATATCTGGGATATATCGATGTCGCCTATGACTCTGACGGCAAAATCGTTGCTTACACCGGTGCCCCCATTCATCTTACCAATTTTACCGCACAGGATTCGCAGCTTCAAGCTCAGATTGAAGAATGGCGTGTCCCATTCGAAGCCTTCGCTGCCGAAGAAATTGGTGATAGCAAGGTCGTCCTTGAGCAGGGTACTTGCCAGAAGGGTGAATGCACACTTGGTGACTTCATGGCTGATGCGATGGTTGATTACCGTATTGAGGGCAACCCTGATGTTGCGGGCGCTATTATCAATGCCGGCGGCATTAGAGCTACTATTGATGAAGGCCCAATCACCCGCGGAGAGGTCCTTACTTCTTTTCCGTTCGGAAATGCCATTGTTGAAGTGTCCTTTACCGGAGAAGAGCTGTGGAAGGTGTTCGAGGGAATTATTGGAGGTGTTAGCTTGTTTAATAACGAGGAGGTGACGAGCTTCGTCCAGATCTCGAAAGAGATTAGGCTTACTTACAATCCGGCGAACAACAACGGGAGTAAATTGATCTCGTTGGACATTGGGGAGAGTCCTGTGGAGATGGACAAAGAGTATACTATTGTGACTTTGGACTTTTTGGCTGGAGGGGGTGATAACTTTTGGTATGTTCTTCATTTACTATTGGGTTCTGATAACACGCTAATGTGATGTAAAGGCCTATCAAAACCGACTTTGCTACCCTTGACACCCAAGACGAGGTTTTGAGACAGTACATTACTAAGGAATCCCCCGTCGATATCAAACTCGATGGACGTATCTCCACTACCAACGAAACCCAATCGGCAACGCCAACGAATAGCTCAACCTCCCCGTCAGCGACTGGTACAACGGATACTAGTACGGCAGTGATTATCTCTAGTCCATGGGGCGTGTTAGCTATTACGGTTATAAGTGCTACGATGTGCCTTTTATAAGTGTTAAATGACTTGTACGACTATGTAGTTTATTATTAGGGATTGGAGGGGTTTTGATTGTGTATTCTATTATGATGTGATGTAGTCTAAAGGGATTTAGTCAAAGAAGTTGAAATATCTGACTTTGAAATCAATCCTACGCATACATGTTCATAGGTCATCACTCGAAAAGCTCAGACATACTTAACCACCCTGATCATCCCCAGTCAAGTACAGTCACTCAGCAAAGGTGTTCATTACTAGGCTTTAACGTCAGTGCACAGTGTGCCATACACGTAATGTTGATGTCATTAATAGTGAGATCCAAGATAATGAAAATACATGTATATAATATAGTTCTGCAAAGTGTTCGTGATTCGGATTTCGGAGTGAGATATTTCTTTATGTAATCCAAAAAACCCCTAAGGGAAGACTTTCACTGTGACCAATGGCACCCGAAATCAATGAAGAATAAGGACAATGACCATCTTCTTTATCTACAGTCACGAACTATATTACATATTTTTCATTGTTTTGAATCTCAACATGGAGGTAACATCAACATTAATTTCGGGTGCGCCACATTGCGCACTGACATTAAAACTAAATCACGAACACTTTTGCTGAGTAGCTGTGCTTGTAATTGATTGATTAGCTGCTTGGTGCATTCAACAACGGCTAAGCGGTTGTATAAGAAGGGGCTGGTTTCTAGATATTTGATAGTACATGTAGGATTATATAGCGCGCTTTGATTGAGCATACTACACGCCTCCATTGGGGTATCGGGCGCACCGGGGTGGGTTGCAAGTACTAGTAATAATGACTTCTGCTGTCTTGACTTTCTTGATTTCGGAAAGGTCCATACCCCAGCTAGCTAATGCGCCCCATACCCCCCATTGAAGGCGTCTACACGATGTGTCTAGATGTAGTTAGCATGGCCAATCCACGTCTCATTTTACCCATTGATGTCGAGATCTTATCCGTTGACATAAAATTCACCATGATCTATTACAGATAATATTTACGAAACCGTTGGGACGGGGCCGCCTGGCTTCATCCACCTTTTTGTGCGGGTAACGAGGGCAGGTACTTCTATTCAAATGAATAAAGCCAGGTTTATAGACATAACGGATTAAAACAAACGTCATGCTTGTTAGCATCAAACAACCTCGAGATAAGGCCAACTAGCTAGCTAGGTGCCTTGAACACAAACCGCAGACCCGCCCACCGCGTAGGCCACAGAACTTGAACAAATTTTTATGCGAGTTTGAATTTTATAGATTAATAGTGCGGCTAATGCCCGGTCAGGTCTCTGGTATAATTATATCCATGGCCCTACAGCACGACCTTTTTCTCTCGTAGATGAGCCAATCAAAAAACAGAAAACGGTTTTTCTTGATAATCACCAAATATCACTCGCTATCTTATCACTCTAACAGGAATCGATTGGTTGGTTGGTAATTCATTGGTTAATAGAATAGGGAAGTTAAATCAAGACTATATGATAATAAGGAAGAAGATGTGGTATTTGGGGCCGGTCTTGTTTGTTGCGGATCATTAAAAATCACTCGTCTTAGCATCTTTGCCAGCTCGAAGCAGAGCGCATTTTTTTTGTTTAACTCATTAATTGCATGCAGACCGTAGTTTATGGTAATATCATAACCCCAGAACTACCCTACATCCACCGCCATCCTCAAAAATTAAACTGACTAAAGAACCCTCAAACTAACTTTCTCCTCCAAAAAACAATTTTTGTAGTCCCCCTAATCCCCATGTCCCCTCTTGGACCGAGTAGGTTCTTTCCCTCGTAGGCCTTCCTCATGCATGCCCGCCGTCGTAACCACGTCTGTGGAGAATTCGTAGCCGAGGTCGCTGTCGTGCATCCCCGATATCAGGATATTTTTCCTTTCGTCCTCCATAAACCATGCCCAGCCTCTGAGTGTGTATTATTCTGCTTCATTCGCCTTATTCAAGTTATGTACCTTGGCTTCCATTCCTACTACCAGGGGGTGTAACCGTTCCAAAGTTCTTGTTCTTCTGATTTCTTCAGCCGGGGGTGTGTGTACCGGTCGTTCTGTTTCTTCAGCCGGGGGTGTGTCGAAGCAGGGCGCATGAAATGAGACGAGACAGGATGAGCTCATAGTGCTCTATATTACTTCGCTTGGGTACTTCCCCCACAAGTAAGTATATCATTAGTCGTGATTGATGGTATAGAATATAATAAAAGAGCGAAGACGTCTAACCTCTTTTTTTTCTCGGTCTGGAGGCCATAGGAAACCGAGTTGTAGTGAAAATTCCGTTCAGTAAAGAAATCAGGTGGGTTATTCTTGCGAGCATGAATTAAAAAAAAAAAAGGTGGGTTATTCTAATAGTGATTGCTATATTACATGCATGCGTGTAGCTATGATACAGTTACTAGACTTGAATGGAAAGACTTTCAACATGGGATGTCGGATGTTTCTTGTTGACAAGATTGGCTTTAATGCTATCCGTCCCATTGATACTATACATTCGAGATTCGATACCAAACCGACTACTATTATTTGTGCATAGTCAGAAATTGATCGTTGTGAACAATTAGCCCTGGGCTGTGTTACTGATTGCCAGCTTGTACAATGCAGTCTACGTGTATAAGTTGTGGTTATAGTTGTAGTTGCCATAGCTTAAGACATTTGACTATCCACCCCCCCCCCCTTAACCCAATCGGCCGATACAAGATTATAGCTTCCCCTAAAATACCTAGATCAACCGCAACACATACCAGATACCCATTACAGGTTTCGCCCAAATCTTAAACGATACTTTCCGTTTATAATTTAACATAAGCTTCAGACCTCACATCTGGACTCTAACTGTAAAAGGTACATGTAAGATTTTAACCCGAGTCCACACATTTTCTTATAATTTTATTTTATTTTCCTATGTACGAGCGTGAGGGGGTTGAGGTAGGAGTACGAATCCCACCAGGCCCGTTCGACGTTACTCACGAGTGATATTTCATGATCAGGACCACCCACTGCATAACCCCCCGGGTCGGGCCTTCTCTCTCGCAATGTACCACGCATCAACAGTGTTACTGACCCACACACACACACACTCCCGTTGATGCAGAAGGCCGCCGACACGACCATATTGTTGCCTCAAGAGCACGTGGGCACGCACGCTGGATACCATCATCTGCTCAGGCCCACCGCTACTCTAGACCTAGCTGACCTACAAAAGGGGTGAAAATAGCTTTAATTGTTTTCTCTGCTCATGCATTAAGGTGCGTGTGCAGAAATACATATGGTATCCCGGTAACCAAAGTAGATCCACAGCTGGCTGACTGGCTTCGGTTGCAATTGGGCTGTGCTGGAGTACCGGCAAACCGAAAAGCAACCGGTCAAACCTAACGAATATTTGGTTGGCCGACGCAGAACTCTAGAAATAATTATGCAACGCGTGCATACGCAAAGCCATCTCTGTGATGTCAAGCCTCTCGGTGGAACAAAGGCTGGGGAAGACCGGCGACTCGACGGAATGAACCCTAAAGCTCCACACAATTTCCCTCGGGATGCATGATGCGATGCAATGGTAACGGCGGCTCGGAGGAGTAGGAGTGGGGCAGGAGCTGGGGCAGGAGCTGGGGCAGGAGCTGGTGGCGGTGGGCAGATCGAGGTGCGATATATAGGTGCCTACATCAAGATAACTTACTAACCCGCAGATCAACCAGTACTTTCCCCGGTGGAACCTCTACTTTATACGTATACTCATATTCACTTTTGTCGCCGGGTCATCCCGCACACCGCATGGCCGCTCGTATACCGTCGGAAGTATATACGTATGGGATGAGTACAACATATCCACACAACAGTTTGCATGCTAATTAGACTATACTGGATATCAGTGATCATTGGGTTAGTTCCACTTGCTGGTATATGCGTGCGTTCCCCGTCGTGGTATACGCCGGGTACTATAGTACCCCCCCTGAATTAAAAGATCACCACTCGTCATGCATCTCCGGTTTATCTCCGGGAGAGGTGAACGTACAGAGGTATTGCTATTTCCTTTCTTAACTCAACGCACCTTCCGGCCGGCCGAAAAGGAAAGAAAAAGGCACCAAAACCATGGTTTGCAGAAATTAAAAATTAATTAGCTTTTCTCCCTGGTTCGGTTTCATGGGGGTAGGGGCATCATGTGGGTTTGTTTTCTTATTTGGGAGTGTCGAGACTTTCGTAATCTTTTGTAATGGAATTTAAGATTCCAGAGTGCGGAATACCGCATATATAAGTAAGTGATATAGCTACCTACTACGGCCATGGCCCGCCGACTTTGACTAATTACAGAATCTCTGGCTACATAATTATCAGCTCTGTCCTTATCCTGAGTCGGAATTAGTACCATACATAGCTCAAACCCAAACCCCACAAACCCCCACAATGGCCGGAGCACTTATGCGTGCCAGTTTGAAATCAACATACAGACTGAGTAAATATAGTCTAGCCCCCCACACAAAGTATCCATACATTCAAAATCAAATTAGAGCGATTTGGCCAATCCCTGTTTTTCAAAAAAAATTTGAGCTCAAATTTTGAGGTCTTGGCGGGATTTTCATACCAAAACCCGTCGCCAAGAACTAAATATTTAGATTCAGAGGTCGTTGGCCAAATCGCTCTATTACAGTACTTACATAAGTACTGTCACTTGGCCTAGTTCCTAGCACATGGCATGTAGTACATCCTGGGCCCCCCACGTCCAAGTACTGGAGCCAGGTCCATGATGTACACGGCAGTTCCCGCCGGTATCAGTCGGCCTTCTAGGCAGTAGGATTAACACTTGATGCCTCCTCGTGTTTCATCGTAACCTTCCAATTCGCGAAGTTAGAAATAAACGCCTTAGCACGTCGGCAGTGCATGTGGGCTATCCTCCCTATAATCTAGAAAATATCCATGGCTGCGTGCTGCGTGCACTTCTAGAGTGTGCTCTTTCCATATCAAAGGATATACATTATATATACTATGTCAATTTTCCCGCTTTTATATCATTTCCATTATGGGCGTTGTTGACATTCTGATAAGACGTAGTTAACCATGTTCTGGCGTTCGTTACTCTGCTCTTGAAGAAAGCCATGTACTACACAAGTACTGTAACCCTGCATTGATCTGTTACTGGCTAGACCTCATATGGTATGCAGGTCCAGTCCAGTTCACTCCGATCCCATAGATCTAGATGGACGCAGAACAAACCAAGTCCTGTACCACATTACCCACACCATCCCCACTACATATGCACACCATCCCGTACATCCCGCGCGTCTTATGCAAACGAAGCCAGAAGCCATATCATGCAGTACTCTAGAGTGCTTAAGATGCAGGCTCTCCCGACAATATATCCTTGGGGGTGGTGGTACATGCACAAACCCCTCCCCTCCCGGGCATGTGCATACATATATGCGCAGACAAGGGAATAACAATTAGTAGGAATGTACTTTACAGGCCTGCTTATAGGTCAAACTGATAAAGTAGGTAGCTGGGGCGGGTAAAGTAGGCAGGAATAATAGGAAACTCCCGTCTGCTGGCTGGCCCATGCATATTGCAACGAGCGGATGGATGTTACATTGGCAGTTTGGTATATATGTGTGTGGCGGAGGTTGGGCTATTAGTAGGCTACCAAGTTACATGCGGGACGTTCTTTTATGTATATAGAGTTGTGATTGCAGGACTGCTGTGGTGTTTGGAAAGATATATGTATGAGGAGGATTTGTAGGCAGGGCATTAATAGCTACATAGGTAGGGATTTGCTGATATGTAGCCATATATGCAGCTATACGCATACCCTGGAGTATGTATATACAAGCTCCAAGATATTGTACGCACTTTATATTGCAATGACCGTAGGTGCAGTGCAGCTGAATATAAAACACTCCGGAGGAACAGTGCTTACACGTCCTGGCTATATCAAAATAGTAGATCAGACCTAGACCTAATATTCCTAATTAATAACCACCCACATCAGCTCCACTGATTGGCCTTGTTCCAGTCCTTATTAGAACACGCGCAGACCTACCTGAGTCAATGATAACAATAGCATACAGCCACTGACTGGGCTTAAGCTTAAGCTAGCTTGACAACCACAGATAAAGCCGTGGCCATGGAGCTAGTTAACAATCAATTAGGCAGATCTACAGAGTACCACCGACAGTTACCAAAGCACTCAGTACCACGGTTCACCTTTCCTACCCACCTGCAGCTGCCCATGATGGCCGGCCAGGAAGGTAGGTGCGTGTGTAGGTTAAGTAACTAGGTTAAGATGTAAGTAGTGGCAGGTGGAACATAGACATCCACGCAAACGCCGCGCCAAAGTAATGAGGGGTAATAACCCGCCTCCATTATAAAGCTGAGCGTGTAACCATATACATGGTCAGACATCAGACACCAGACATCACGGAAAATTAAACACTATGGCGGAACCAGCTGCAGAGGTGAACGTGAAGAAGGACGGGGGAGCCTTCATAAGGTCTTACAACGCGGAGACTGACTACAATGCGGTCGTGGAGATTGTATGCTACCTATCTCTCTATCTCTGCCTACCTTTTTGATTTTCCCTTAGTTGTATATACCTATAATTAAAGTCACGCATACTCACGGTAGCTAACTCCACCCCCAGTGCAAAGCCACCGCCGACCCCTCCTACGACTCCGCCCTCGAGCTCGTCCCCTACATCTACGCCATCCCCTACCTCCTCCTCTCCCCCACATCCGCCTTCGTCCTCGACTCTGGCGCCGGCACCGTCGTCGGCTACATCATCGGCACGCCCGACACGCGCGCCTTCGTGCGCCACTACCGCGACACCTACCTCCCACGCACCACGCTCCCGCCGCCCACCTCCGACCCGCCGAGTAAGCTGCGGCGCTCGCTGGAAGAGACTTACAACAGGCCTGAGGACATGATCTACGAGGGTGTGGTCGACGAGTTCCCGGCACATCTGCATGTGGATATTTTGGAGTCGCATCGGAGCCAAGGGTGGGGGACGGTGCTGATGGAGCGCTTTTTGGGGGAGTTAAAGGGTGGTGGTGGCGGGGGTGGGGAGGGTGAGGTGGTGAAGGGCGTGCATCTGGCAATGGGGAAGGATAATGTGAAGGCGGGGAGGTTCTATGAGAGGTGTGGGTTTGTTGTGAGGAGGCATCTGGGGGATAGTGCGACGGTGATGGTGAAGGGGATGTGAAGAAGGGGGGTGGAGGGGGGTTGGGGGGTTGGATAGATTAGAGTTGTTTCAGGTGTGTGTTGTTTGGTAGTAGAGTAGCTTAGTAGAGATCCAATTATCAGTAGGGGCTCGCCGAAGGGGGGCTTAGGTATCAAAGATATCGATATCAAGAGATGTGAGGGTATCAATTACTTGAAGGGAATCCATCCCAACCGCCCAATTGACCGACCGACCGATTGACCAGCCAGAAGGCGAACTCCCATTCCACGTCTTCTACTGGTCGCAGAGCTAAAGCAGGCACAATCAAAGCAGTGCACAATTAAAGAAAGCGTAGGTACACAAAAAACCATCCCATCTCCGTACCGTCTCATCTGGTGGGATGATGACCACCACAAACCCTTCTACCACTAGGAACCCTTCTTATCGCAACACTAGCCCCCACTAGCAAAGGTACATGTAATTAATGGGGACCCTATCAAAGTCTTTCCACCAACATCATCAACCTGCCATGTGAAACACTTACTACGAGCAGATTCAGCAGAAACCCTCGCTTACCGTCGAAGGATGGGGGCCGGCGGGCTGCGTGACATACTTGCCGCGCTCCCTGCTCTAGCTAGGTTGCCCTACGTGACTGACTGATAATCCCTCTATTTTTTATTTTTTCTATTTTTTTATTTTATTTTGGGGGGCAGCTGGAGAGAAGGTGCGCACGTGCGTGCAAAGCCAGGATTCCAAGGGGCCGTTTCGAGATGTCGAAATCTCGGAGACGGAGAACCGTGTTCTTGGGTTAGGTTAAATTTTATTTTTCCCAAGTACAGTCAACTTTGGGGCAACGACGAACCTGGGACAACGACGAAAACACAGATTTCAGCCAAACAAGTGGTTGCCTTGACCGACAAAGACCCCTGTTCGTCGCCCAACCAGCTTCGTCGTTGCCCCCAAGAAGACTGTACATATTTTTTTTTATTCTACCCCTCTGCTTCTCCTACCTACCTAGGGCACTCACTCTGCGGATAAGTAGATATTGGCGCTCGTTGGGGAGACGGGGAAGAGGGTACGTCACTTTTCTCAAGTCTCACAACAAACGCAAACGCCCATAGGCCATCTCTCAGCTGAAGACTTAATTGTAGGATTGTATCTATGGAGATAGAGATAGGGCATGTAGGTACCCTAATGTACCCCGCAATTGCAACAACAACAACAAACGGGGGAGATGAGGGCATCGTAATCAGACGTCATAGGGGGATTGGACTGTCGGCGCGGTTGAGGACGGTACCTAACTTTCATTCCTTTCCTCCCTTTTGCAACCGCGTACCAAGATGGTGGTACTGGACTGAGACCTTCTCCTAATTCATATCCCAACCCAGAGTACCTACATGTACTTACATATGAGGTCATCAGAAAAGAGGCGACAATTGGTGGCGCTGCAAGTGAGTGCGTGCGTGCGTGCGAAAAATTCCCGAGCCTACATTGCAGAGTTGGGGCATGGGGTAATTGTCACCACGAAAGAGCTTAAGGCAAGGCAGCGGAGGCGGGAATGGAGAGATAAGCTAGTTACTCTAGATAGGAGGCAAAAGAAATTATTTTGTTGTAGTTTTGTTTTTGTTTTCGCGCGGAACTACAGTTTATGATATGACAGACAACTTTACGCGGTTGGTAGAATACATGTATCAAGTGATCGGGACCTCCCAACGTGGGGGCATGAGCTGGTGCAAAAGAATAAAATTCAACCAGGCAGGAAAAAGGAATAGAAACTTCCATAGGGAAGTTTGTTTGCTGGTCTTGTCACGGTAAAATACCCGCGACGATGGTACCAGTGTTGTTAGTGTTGTTGTACCACCCGGTAGACTCATTTGGGTGGTAAGAAAATACCGATATGGGAATTCCTATTATTGTGATGCCCTATTTGAGCCTCCGTTCGCGCCACTCAATCACTAATACTAAATGACTTAGCCCATGCATACCTCACTCAGTCAAATGAAATGTAGGACCTCCTAGAGTACCCTACTCGGGACAGGTAAGAAGAACCTGAAAATGACTTTTGATGGTAACGACCTCTGATTCGCGCCTGGCGAAAAGCTGCACCAAATCGAGCCCTGCTTGCAGCTCGCATCTTCGGGTTCTTATTGCCTGCTCCGAGTACATAGCATGAACCGAAAAAAGGTTGTAGGTACACTCTTCCGAAAGAGGTGATGATGATGACCGACCGCCGGCCCTGCGTATGTGTGGCGGGCAGCTCAATCCCAGCAGCCGTCTGTTCGCCGATATATTGTTCTTCGGTGCATGGGAATAATTATAATATGTAACCAAGGCGGGCATATTATCGATGATGGGAATTGCCTCTCACTCGTACGTCACGACGCTTTGCATTGCATAATAACACGCACAGCGTTTCTTCTATGTGTGGACTGTAGAGAAACGTTTCACTCTCCCCGTCCCATGCAGTTCACACCTACCTAATCAGTACCTACATGTAGCTAGGTAGCTAGGTGAGTAGGCACTGTGGAGTGGCTCTGTACCTAGATATGAATTTTCCTCGGGATATGTGTAATCTATATCTCTCTGTATATTTGTTCAAACGAAGGGGGGCAGAGTTTTTTCGCAAGTGAGGGGAGAGACAATACGGATAGATATCCAAAAAAGAAGTTGGCAACGTCTTGCTCATATAGAGACCAAGGAGACGAGTCGTTGCGATGGGCTAATGTGGGGCAGAGCTTATTCCCTCAAAAGCTGCCCGGAGAGCCGACTTTCGCGACCGTTTTTATGTTTTGTTTCCATGCGGTGTTTACACTCCATATCGGGCGAGGGAGGGCTTCCAAAATGGAAATAAATATGCCCCATCAAGTGACGACCTTCGTAGATCCTCCCTTTCAAAGGGCAGCCTGCAGTTTTGCGTAGCCAAGCCATGGCCATGCATCGCATAAATCGAGGTTGTGTGGAGCACAGGCCTTCGAGCTTGCTCTTCCTTTCTTTCTTTTTTTTACCCTTAGAAAATAATAATAATAATAATTTGGGCGAAAACTTTAGCATTCCTTGCACCCCGCTTTTGATTGAATGTAGTAGCTCACGATAACTCTGTGGTTTCTCCTTTCTCCCGCAATTTGTTTGTTTTGTGGAGCTGTCCTTATAAAAACTTCATATTTTATATTTGCTCAATCAGTAGTTGGCTCTGGCGGAGACATCACCCTGAAGCCGTCGTTGTCACACTCGGTAACATCTCGGCATCTGTCGACTTTTTGCAAAAAAGGCGAAAGAAACTACTTCCTTGCGAGCAGTGAGGGGAAGATAATTCGAGCAGCAAGAGGCAGTCTTTTTTCCTTTTCTTTCTTGTTCTCTATCTCGTCAAGTTGTCGTCCCCTGGCCGCGCTCAGACTGAAGGAAACATTAATCACTCACCGCACTGGCGAACCCAGCGTTCATCATCTGTTGATTCCAGCCCGTCGTTCTGTTCCAACCAAGCACAGCAGCAACGCAAGGCAGGGTTGCCGCCGGTCTGAAACCACAAGAAGGACCACAAAGCAACAGAGGGATCTTCCAAAGGGGCCAGGAGGGAAGCAACGAGTATCGTAGGATCGAGTACAGTACGGGTCTAGGTAGCTCATACACATACATTGCATACATAGGACAGTCAGAGAAACGCAGAATCAGAGGATTGTACAGACACCTACAGCCAGACAGCTTTGACCTTTTTGGGACCTGAAGGAGTGCGCTCCTCGAAAACAGCCTGAGAGAAGGAAGGAAGGGTTGAATACAGTACAGGCAAGGAAGAGAAGGAAGGAAGGAGGTGCAACGAAGGGAAACAGCGACCACCAAGAAAAGAAGAGGAGATACATCATACATAAGATAGTAGGGACAGGTAGACACCACCTTTCATTACCCACTACTACTACTGCTGCTGCCCCCAACTCATCACATTTATCGCCATCATTCTTCACTCATCTCTCCACCCGTTCCCGAAAGAGGCACTTAAGAGGAAGAAACATACGAATAGGATAGACAACAGCTCCAATACACCCTACGGAAGTCTTCTTTATTTTTTCAAATTCATACTGTTGTTGAAGTCACGTCACCTGCTGCAGCACATCATTTACGATTATTTGCCCTGTAACTACATTCTATTCTTGGCCAAACAGCACCATAGCTACATAGATATCTTAGGAGGAGAAAAAGAACCAGAAGAGGCAGAGGAAATAGTTCGATTTATTGTCCACAAAACTATCCAAGCGCCCGGACTCGACCAACTTCGCCTGTTCTTCCCCGCGCAACGGGCAACTTTGGATTACCCAGATTCCTTTCGCCAAATCAGATAATTCCCACCGACGCAGCCCAATTTAAGCCTGTCAGTGGCTTCGTCATATCCCCTCATCCGTCAAACCATCAGCATCATCATATAACTTTGACCGAGTGTTAGGGCAGAAAGCTCACGTAAACTGAAAATATGTACGCCGATGCGGCGGTGGTGAGTTTCTCCTTGTTCTCTTTCTGGTTGGGCCCCGTTCGTTGCAGGAGTCAAGCCCCCTACAGCACAACCCCCCCCCCCCCAGACAACCACGCTGCTGCTGCTACCCACCACGCATCCCCCCCACCTTCCCTCTCCCTCTAATATCGCACCTACTCTATCCCTAACACAGTTTCTTCTCGAACCTCTTCTTATCTCCTTTTTCTTCATCCCCCCATTTCCCTTACTCACCTACGTACCCATCCATCCATTATACATACATACTACCACACGCGCGCATACGCACACATATACCTACATTCCCGCGTCGCCTTGAAATCGATGCAAAAATAGCAAAACGCAAAGTGTTCCTACTGTACGAAAGCAACAAGAATACCTACCCTGCCCTACCCCCTCACCTATACCTTCTGCGCTGGAAACCCCCTCCTCTCCCAAGAATCAAATTTCCGCATAGCGTCCTACTAGCTTCAAATCGTCAAACTGACTTCTACTTCCACTCTCCAGTTCCCTTCTGCGAGGCTCAAGCCTGCCAGGACACGGTTAATGACCGTGGAAATCGACCAGAGTTCACTCATCAGAGCTCAGACTGCCCCGGCCACAATGAACGGTGCTGTTCATGTTCCTATGGGAACACCATCAATTGTTTCGTCCTCTTCACTATCGATTGCGAGCGCAGGTGGAGCTGGCACAACGTCTCCAACTGTTAGCCTTTCCACCCCAATCGGCAACGACTCATTAATCAACAGAAGAGCAGACCCTTCTCAGGGGCTGTATCAAACATGTGTAGCTCTCCGGGAAAGATTGCTTCTAGTACCAGACTTTGAACGTTTCTTAGAACCCGTTCCCGGGTCAGATACAAGGGAAGATCCAGTTAGCCAACTGTGGAGGTGCTTCCGTATGGGTTCGAGTCTTTGTGTGTTGTTCAACGCAGTCAGGCCGGTTCAATTCATCGATGAAGAACATTGCAGGCCCGACCTTGGGGCCGTATCTAAAATGAAGGCCGCAACTTACCATTTTATCCAGGGAATCAAGAAGGAGCTCGAGATTGGCGGAGATGACTCCTTTATGATTCATAACTTGTACACCGACGATACGAATGGTTTTGTCAAGGTGAGTCGATTTTGCCGTGGAGACACAGTAATCTGGGGGAATGCTCTTTAGGTTCCTCGGTCAAATTTATTCGAACGAGGCTAAACATTCTTCGCGATAAGGTAACCAGAACTGTCAGCAAAATACTGGATGTCTTAGCCCAAAAAAACCTTCTTCTCCACAAGGGCCCCAGCGACAACCGGAGTTCGTCGGAACGAAAGCCGTTGGACAATCGCGCACGTGTTGTCCAGGAGCTTGTGGACACGGAGCGCAAGTATGTGCAAGATTTGGAGACGCTGCAAGAGTATATGAAGGAATTGGAAGCGGATGAGGTCCTTGGCAAGGATCAGATCCATATTTTATTTGCGAACTTGAACGGGCTGGTGGATTTCCAGCGGAGATTTTTGATTAGAGTAGAAACGCAAAACGACCAGCCTTTTGAAAAGCAGCAATGGGGAATGCTTTTTGTGGAATACGTAAGTTCCCAAGCCCTTAGGGTATGAACTAGTCTCTGAAAATCCATCAATTATTAGTGCCGCGAACCTGAAGAACGAGTCCAACGAAGCGGAGACCCAATCGGAGGGCCGGCATACCAGGAAACATTTGCGATTTACCAGCCTTATGCTTCGAATTTCAAGAATGCTCAGGACTTGGCTATGGAAGAAAAGGCTAAGCTCGAGAGAAAGGCGCACCCTGTATACCAACAACTCAATGCATTCCTCATCAAGCCTATTCAAAGAGTAACGAAGTATCCGCTTCTTCTGCGAGTATGTTGACCAATCAGAGAGCGTTCGGGGGAGACAGATCTAACAATTCACCACAGGACTTGATCAAGCACACCGATCCAGTTGAAGCCGAGGACCAGAAACTCCAACTAGGTTTAGAAGCCATCGAGGAAATCAATCGTAAGATTAACGAAGCCATTAGAAAGGCCGAGAATATCGAGAGTGTGAAGGATCTCGAGGGTCGAGTTGAGGACTGGAAGGGGCATAAACTCGAGCATTTTGGCGAACTCTTACTACATGGACAATTTTCGGTGATCAAAGGCGACCAGAAGGGTGATGTAGAGAGAGAGGTTTGCTACCTAAACCCCTGTGGGATGAGAATCTGTTTTTGACTAATGTTGTAGTATTATATCTATCTTTTTGAACGTATCTTGTTGTGCTGTAAGGAAGTGGGGACAGGTAAGAAGCAAAAACAAGCCATGATGGCAAGGCCAAAGCCAGGAAAGAAGAAGTCCATGTTGCAATTGAAGGGCAGAATATTTATGCAGAACGTGACTGATGTCATCTCCCTTTCGCGGGGTGGTACGTGTTTGTATACCCTTTTATTACACTTCATTTTTTATTGTTATCGAAATCAATGCTGAGCCTATCCGCAGGGTCCTATACTTTGCAGATTTTTTGGAGGGGCGATCCGGGGGTGGAGAACTTTATTATCAAGCACACAAACGAGGAAAGGTTGGATCAGTGGTACAAGGCGCTTGAGAAGCAACGGGAAGCTTTCGGCCGAACTGGAACACCAGGCAGCCGAGGAACCAGAACAAGTGGAGGAGCGCGATCAACAGCAGCTACAGATTTTGCTTGGATGGTTAGTGTTGATACTGGAGATCAAGGGCAAACCGCCGAGCTTTCAGAGGATGACGACGAGGAATTGGAAGACCCTGGAGAACCGCAGATACAAGGGCTGCATTCTGGTTTCAACCTGCCTCGAAATACCTCTAGCGCAAGCATTCGATCTAGATCTGCCACAAATGAGAGTGTTCAACAACAATCAATGCAGCAGCAGATGCAGCATCAACTTCATCAACATCAACTGCATCAACAAACACCCTCAGGTGCGCTTCCAGGCACATATGCAGCGCGGCCAAACCAACAAAGGTACCCGAGCTCAGCCACAATCCCAGGTCAACCGCCACTTACTTTGGTTACCGGTGTTAGTCCTATGCTTCCAGCTGCTCATGATGCTTCGTATTTTTCGCCTGTATCCGAAACACCAATGAGCACTCGCATAAGCTCCTCTTCCAACCAATTCCCATTCCCCAGGACCTCGACGCCAGGATATGCTGAGGATAACCGACGATACACGCCACCGAGCGGATTCACTCCCCCGAATATGTCAAGATCGACGTCAAGAGAAGGCGCTGCGATTGCTGCCAGTCAAGCTCAGTTTGCTCATCATCATCAGGTACAACAAGCAAGTAGCCGCCTGCAACGACCTTCATTGCCGGGGATGGCCCCTCCGGCAGCTGGCTCGCTCCAGCAGAATAGGATGCGGTCTGCGAGTAGCCCTAACATTCACCATCTTCCTAGTCAAGCACAGCTTGCCCGATCGCCAGGTGCCGCAATCCCCCCCATACCATCAGTACCCTCAAACTATGTTGCGTATAGCGGTGGTCCTGCAGTGATAAATCGTAGCCAGAATAACTCACCCACATCACCGAACTTACCTATGCAGGGAGGGCCAGGAAGGAACTCGCCGGCAACCCAAGAGAACGGCCTGAAAACTAACGGTATAAATGGAATACAACCGCAAGTCAAACTGAAGGTCAACTATGGTGATGACAAGTTTATCATTATCGTACCATCCACCATTGCATATAACCAGCTTCTAGACCGAATCGAACACAAAGTCAAAATGTGTGGTGCTACTGGTGTAGAAGCACCTATAAACCCCATCAGGATAAGATATCAGGACGAAGATGGCGACTACATCTCGATGAACTCAGACGACGACGTGCAGATGGCGTTTGATGTGTCGGGCGATCCTGGGAAGGATGGCAGCTCAGGGATAACCGGTGTTGTCACTCTTTACGTGTCGGCTTAAATCCGATACGAAAATTTTCTTTTTTTATATATTCGGAAAGAATTTTTTGCGGGGTTTTGCTTGTGCATTCTTGGCGATTGATGGGTGGGTGCGGCGTTACGAATCTTTCTTTTTTTTTCTTTTTCAAACCATTTTCCTTTGTTATTCCCCATGTCCTCGAGTTTTCACTCACCTCTTTCTTTTAAATGTTTACATCTTTGGAAAAATATTGGGGGTTCAATTGTGGGTGTTGAATCATCTTTCGTCATTTGGCAAGATTTTGTCAACAACCAATATCAATAGGGCTAGGATGATAGTGCAGAAAGTGATAGTTTTGAGGGAGATGGGGAGCAGGGAGACGACAGAATAACGAATTAACTCAGCGTGGATCTTGATACAGTTGTATTTTTTCTGGTTTCTTCTCTCATACCTTCCTTTTTTTTTCTCTTCTCTTTTTTCTCAGCCAGGTTGAATTCAAAGGATTATTTTTCTCGATTCAGCGGAAGCAAGTTTGTTTAATTGAAAATTCTTTATTTTTCTTTTTATCTGCGACTTTTACAGCTTTCTTTCTTTTGTTTTCTTTTCTTATATTTTACTTCTTTGTGTTAGAGTTGGGGTGGGGTCCGCGAGGACTTGTTTCGTGATTTTTATAGGATTGATTTAAGTGCCAGAAGCGCCATGTCGGAGATCAAAAAATAGGAGTACATATCCCATGATTCCCGAAGTAAAATGAAGCATCTATGAAGGGTTAGTATATAGTAACGAGATACATGTATTTTCTCCTGTCCAGCAGTTATTTACGAACGCCACGTGCTAAATAAATCGGAGCCTACGGGACGTACCGGTACTCCTATAGAATGTCGTGGGGTTGAACAACCCACAAACCTACATACTCCAATTTTTGCCTTAGTTGTATGTGCTAGCTTCCCCTGAGACTTGCTTTTTTACTTAGCGTGTAGGATCCTCATGAATGCAGGGGTTCGCTTTTGCTGTTTATTAGGATTAGGGCATTTTTCTAGGTACTCTGCATACCTACTCTACTCTAGCCCGCAGTCATGTAATGCAGCCCAACCCGTTGACTGCAGGTGTGGGACGTTGTGGTTAATTGGTTGGTGGGGGTCGAAAGTATTTGGTGAAAATGAAAAGATTGAGGTGTAAGAGAGCAGGGCACACCTTGATATCCATTTCATTATCATACACTCACATCCACCCATTCAACCACTCGTGACAATGTGTACCTGAAAATCAATGTGGTGCTTCTCCGGTATGATAGGGTCGGCGCCAACCAATTGAGTACGGTACCGTCAAAGCATATTTCCAGGTATCATGCCTCTCCAATAAAGTACTTGCGGGCTGTACGCTCTGTTGGTTGATTTGCGGGTGATCAACATTGACTTCTGCAGTTGGTTTTGGTATGTGTGTATGGGATCCGCGCGGTGCTCAAGCATTACCAGTGTCATTGGAGTTTTAATCATGGGTGGTGGTGGTGGTATGATGAGCGATTATGCGCTCCCCTTGAATATTGTTTCTTGATATTTTTGTGGAATGAGGGGCGTTTTCGCGCATTATCCTATCCGATAAGGGTATTCATGTCGGAGGATTCGCGATCTTATCATGCGAGCTGAAGAAGGTAGTTAAAAGTCCCCCCTCAATTGTGGGAGTGGGGATATATTATATTCAGGGGGTTAATTAATTCGCCTCTCTGGCTCCTCACATGTTTGCTCACGTTCGTTTCTTGTATGACAGTACAAGTGAGAAGGTCAATGATTGAGTGGATGCCTGTCACTCTAAAAGAGGGGCTGTTGGTTGTTGGTGTGTTGTACAGATATGCATTGCGTCATGATTTCCGTAATCCTCAAAACCAAGCTTTTGAGGCTCCCCGTCGTACTAATGTGGGGTACATAGTGTAGCAACAGACACAACACATAAGAAACACATTTCCCACTGGAAGCTTGGCCCCAAGAACTTACTTCCCTACCATTAGTAGCTACTTCGAGTACTCCTGCATATATATCTCTAACCTAAAATGTCTGCAATTGAAACAGGTACGGATGCATGCACGCCTACCTCTGACTAAAAAGAAGTCTGGTTTAACCAAGGAACCCAACAGAGCGACAGTCTACGCCTCATCAGAGGTTCAGAGAGAGCCAGAGGGGCATAGGACACAAGCATCCTGGATTAGACCCGAGTCGATCTTCTACGTAAGTTGTAGATCTTATGAGCCTAACCGATTTTATTTGACCTATCAAAACGATTGACCAATTTATAGTGGTGTTGTCTGGACTACCGAGCGAGCTTGCGAACATGGCTTCCGCGAAAATCCTCAAGAATGGGGTAACCTGGGTCAGGGCGCTCCCGAAGTTGAAGATGACATTCCACATGCGTTTCATAAACCCACAAACATTGATGTCTCAGTCTCCTCTCGTGAATATGGTCCCACTGCCGGGATTACTCCTCTCCGGGAGGCGGTAGCAAACCTCTATAATTCACAATTTAGAGCTGACAAGCCCTCAAAATATACATGGGAGAACGTGTGTATCGTTCCGGGAGGGCGTGCAGGACTTCTGCGTATTGCTGCGGTATTGGGAAACGCTTATCTAAGCTTCTTCATCCCAGACTACACGGCGTATAATGAGATGCTTGGTTTGTTCAAGAACTTTGCGGCTGTTCCGTCACCGCTAGAGGAATCAGATGGATATAGAATCCATCCAGAAAAAATAAGGGAGGAGGTAAAGCGAGGTATTAGTGTGATTCTTACTAGTAACCCGAGGAACCCTACAGGTCATATGTTGAAGGGAGCAGAGTTGAAAGAAGTGTTGGAGATTTGTAGAGAGAGGTGTACATTGATTATGGATGAATTTTATAGCGGGTATCTCTCCTTTTAAAATTTATATAACCCCATCTAGTCCACGAAGCTTACTGGATTTGATTCCGCAGATACAACTATACCGATAATTGTGATGGCACCACTATCAGTGCTGCGTCATATGTTGAAGGTCTGAGCCATATTCACATCCGCTTTATCGTAAATTTTCTTATTAACCGCAACAGATGTGGATAATGATAACGTCCTTATTATCGACGGCATGACCAAACGTTTTCGCCTTCCCGGATGGCGCATTGCATGGGTCGTCGGTCCTAAGGAATTCATCAAAGCAATTGGTTCTTGTGGCTCTTACCTTGATGGTGGTGCCAATGTACCATTTCAGCTTGCATCAATACCGATGTTAGAGCCGGAATTTGTTGTGAATGAGATGGCGGCGTTACAGCAGCATTTCAAAAAAAAACTGGACTTTGTTATCCAGAGATTGACGTCGATGGGTTTTACGTTCCCAGTAAGTCAAACGACCAATATAACTGGAAGGCTGGAGAACTTTTCTAATATCGCTGTGGATAATTAGAACTTACCGGACTCGACGTTCTATGCAAGTAGCCACTCCTACAAATCAAAGCAATAGATACTAATTGTATTTTTGCAATTACAGATATGGCTCAATCTCACTCATCTCCCAGAAAAAATCCGCACTGGCCTTGGCTTCTTTGAAGAGTGTTTGAAAGAAAGAGTAATTGTGGTACCGGGGATTTTCTTTGACCTTAATCCAAGTAGCCGGAGGGATTTATTTGATAGCCCTTGCCATCACTTTGTCAGAGTAAGTTATGGGCCAAAATGGGATAGCTTAAAAATGGGCTTAGATGGGATCGAAAGAGTTCTGAGGAAGTAAGTTTTCCGCATGGGCATGGGGATCCGCTATTTCACTGACAAAGCATAGACATGGCGCAATCGAATGATGTATATCTTTGAGTGGTTAGGAAATATTCATGGCAAGACACGACCTGTCCCCGCCCAATTGACCGATCTATAGTGTAAATCCAAGAGTTATTGAAATCTTAGTGGTGTAAACTCACTGTCTCTCACCTCTCACCCGAATACTTACTGTGCATGCAGTGTTAGCACTTTTCTTCTCCCTTTTTAATTCATTAATTGGTGGTAGTGCTTACTCCAACCCAGACTGCGGAATAATTTGGCACACGGTTCAATGTCCAAACAGCTCTGTCCGGTATCTTTCCAAAATGCATTCGATGTTACCAGTAGGATATATCTAACAAAAAAATTACCACTATGCCTAATTGATCTAGGTAAAGTGAAAATATGCGTTCCATGGACTTGTACAGCGGTGGGTAATAAGTCATCGGACGACCTAGCCACAATTTTGCTTGCAAATGCGTATTTTGTTGGCGTTCCGTCTGATGACATATTACTCATCACTGTACTATTGAATAGTCTGTTATTTATCCCACGTAACCCGCCGGTATATGCTTCAAGAAAATAATACTCAACAGCCATATACTACATTGCAGTAATAATACTCTCAACGCTTATGATAGTGGCTGATCCATCTTCGTCCAGTACAAATCTAGATACATGTACATACCTGGTATTGAGCGTAAGTGATCAGAATCTCACAAGTAAATGCTGCGGTGAATACGTGTATTTGTCTTGTCAGATTCTGATCACTTTCCGTTACACCCTAGTACTATTATCATATAATCGCATCTGTGATTTCTTTACCGGAGGTGTAGAACTGACATTACAAAGGATTTCGTAAAATTTGAAAAGTACTTCTTCTACTGGAAATACAATTAATATCTCTAAGTTTTACAATAGGAGGGGGCTATCTTGGTCCCAGAAGGCCACACAAACAGGCGATAGGGATTTACAATGCCCTCTAACTACATGTAAGTTTCATACCACACCGTCACCTTAGCCTAGCCATAAGTGACAGTTAACTGTGCTCCTAAATTATAAAATATTATAAAATATTTGAAGAGTCAGCATCTCGTTAGGCAGTCAGATTATAAAGAAGCTGCGGATAAATACATATACTTAGATCACGAGCCAACCTCTATCACCCCTTCGCTCGAGGTCCTATGCATGCGTCCCTAGAAGAAGCTCAATAAATGGCTTCTATTTTTCATAATATTTCATCTATAGTTAGTATTCGACAATATTCTGATATTAATGCTACTCATATACAGGTATGTACAAGCGTGAGGAGAAATAGTAATAAATTAAAATGGTCAGTGTATAGCCTTTTTTGCGGAGTTCTCCGTTTCTTACATCCGAGTGTTAAGGTTACGCTAGCGAGTTGCCGGCACAGTCGCGCATCAACTACTTAACGCGTCTAAACGCGTCTTCCTAGTTTTAATTGGGGGCCCATTTTTTTCCAAAACCCCCACTATAACCCCCAAACATCCCCCACTTATTAACAACATTAACCATCATACGGGTTTATCAACCGAACTCTAGAACCCTTCGAATCTGCGGTCGATAACCAATTATGGCACCGAGTGTCTCAAACACAAAGGCCACGGCCCCCAGGAAGTCTACCAAGATGAAGAACGTTTTACCAACTATAAGAGTTACTAGGGTTTCAAAGATCCCAAAGGCCAAATCGAAGTCGACAGCAGGAGAACTACCTTCTATAATCACCCGGGAAACGACTCAAAGAGTGGTGATAGCATCAAAACTATTTCATGATGTAATCAACCGAAACGACCCCATTGATCGACTAACCGATGATTGTCTGGATGTTTTCTTCTCGCTCACCCCAGTAGTCGATCTCATTAAGATGAGAAGTGTGAGTAGACTGTGGAGGGATTCCATAGACTGGCGTTTGGGCAATTTTTACTTTCAGAGGAAGTATTTTCCCGAGTTTGCTGCAACTGAACCTTCCCCAAGAGCTACTATCTCTGCTCTGTTTAGTAGAGATGAATCATCAAGAGCGTTTAGAAGAAACGGTCCGTCTACCAATTTATTACCCGCATTTTTTTGTAACGAGAAAAAAGCTTATGAAAACGTTCCATAGTCTATCTCAACACGATGAGAACCAAGTCTATTGCAACTTCCGTCAAAAGGTTTACAAAGATTTTTTACCATAGTCTGTGGTATTATAGATCCTGGGCGATTTGCGGTGACTATTTTGTTTGGATGGGAGAAGATCGTATTGCTCCCCACTGCTTATGTTTCAAGCGTCGACCTTCAGGAGTACATTAGCTAAAAGTCAGTAGATCTTAATATTCAACGTATCTTCAATGTGGGGGATGACGAAATACAACCTATACGAAGCTATCGATTAATAGATAAATATTTCACTTCTTTAAACTTTTCGAATACGCAACAGGCAATACGGCCTGAAAGCTGCGGTGTTGGGAGTGAAGGAGAGCCTCTTCTTGCATTAATGGTGTATCAAAGATCCACTGATAATTACCCTGCATGGAAGCTGGGTGGAAAGTACGTACACACACAAGAATAACTAACAAGTCCAC
The DNA here is from genome assembly GCA_024713705.1 of Morchella sp. 2018-W38C. Taxonomy (NCBI): domain Eukaryota; kingdom Fungi; phylum Ascomycota; class Pezizomycetes; order Pezizales; family Morchellaceae; genus Morchella; species Morchella sp. 2018-W38C. The sequence continues at coordinate 3,723,274 of JAMJEX010000003.1, read as the reverse complement.
GTCCCTCTCTAACTATAACTACAGGGTAGTTGTCGTCAATGTGGTTACTGGGGAGCGCTTGTGGTCTCACGAAACACCACGAGATGCGTCACAGATCTATGCTATTACCACCCTGCGACAGTACGCATTAAATGCTAATATATTCGTATGGTCATACAAAACAACGCAACCCGAAGTTTCGTCGCTTGAGATAAGGGATATTCAGACTGGAGAAATATTGTTGCAAGTTGATGGGCTTGCACCAATAGTGCATAGGGGAGGCCCAGAAAATCGCACCTGTAATTCCCATGCTGGTATTTGGGTCCATCCGCGTCGAAATTTGATATTTTGCATACTTGGGCAACAGACCCCAAAGCGTATGGGAATTATCTGTGCAGACACAGGCAATTGGGTCGCCATAGCTGAGTTGCCGGTAACACAGTTGAGGGAATGCCCCACTTGTCATTCCCCCGCCAGCAGATTCCACACTAATGTCCTTCCTCATGGGCCCTTTCGAGTCAATTCACTATTTGGATGTGTCATGTTTGAAGAGTCGGCCCCAAAAGATCCCGATGTTCTTGAAAATTTTTACATCCGCGAATATAATTTTGTGCCATTTTGCAGCCGACACCCTTGCCCGATACCGGAACACGCACCAATTTATACTTTCAAACTTCCGCCTCAAGGAGAGCTTCTGACCATGGATATTAAGGACATCTTGGGAGCCCCAAGTCTTCCACTTGAAAGAATTGATGTTTTCAACATTGATCACTTCTTCCAAATCGAGCACGAGACAGAAATGAACGAGCTTATGCCGTTTGGTTTCGGAAGAAGGCCTTATGTAACTATCAATCCAACAACCAAAGTGGCGTGCAGACCAGCATTTGATCACGATAATGAAGTAAATCTTCTCCAAATTAACCTAAAGTTGGAGCCAGAAATGGACGCCTTAGCTGAGCATAAGTCAACGTTTTACTCGCCACAATCAACAACTATCAAAAGGCTTGTAACGAGGCCTCAAAGATATCTCCAATATGTCCAAGGGAAAAAATGGGTAAAGTGCAGGTTTGCGAAAATGAAGGTCCAAGCATTGAACGACAAATATCACGTTTATTCGACCAAGAAGGCTGTCATCCTATTGATGTATGAGCCCAAATGGTAGTGGAACTCTATCCATCGCTCAAGCCCAGTATTGGTCTTTCCCTACCTCCTCATTCAACATGTGTTTTTCCGTTTTTCTTCTTCTTCTAAATCACGTGTTTTACTTCTTTGTTACCTGAGAAACTCTCCCAGGCTCTCCATCTATTCTAAACATATTTCCGGTATTCTCTCTCACTCTCTTTCTCTCCTCTATTTAAACGCTTCTCTATCCTTAATCCATCCTCTCTACCACTTTTCCAACCTCAGCACCACATTTATCCACCACCGCTGTACTCGCCATGAGCACACTGAAACCGATCACTCCTTCAACTAGATTTGATGAATGGACGCTCATAGATCTCGAGACCCAGAAATACTTCTCGAGAGGTTCCACCAAACCAATGTTTGAGGCAGAACAAGACGATGAAAACGTACTCAGGCCACAAAACTTATTTATGTTGGTGCTAGAATTTCTCAGAAAGGCGCTGCACACAGTTTGAGGACTATCAGCTAGTGAGCGCTTGGGGGGAAGCACCAGGAAGGCAGGTACTTCTGTATCCTCACATATTCACGACTGGATGCAGCTGACAGGGTGTGTGTGCCAGAAGCCGTTTATTTCCTAGTTCATATTAGTTCTCTGCTGTGCAATCTTGTTACGCCTGCATCGTCGTTCACCATGTATTTTTCCTAATACCCCTTCTACTCTTTCCTTCCTCCTCTTCTTATTTTTTCTCACTTCAGATCGGAAGTGACGGTTAAACCGGGATAATGAATCTTTGCAAGTCTGGGGGATCGCTGGCTTAAAGTCACAGGGTGAAGTCAATAACTAGTGACCTTAGCAAACGCACACCCAAACACCTCCGCAGGATGAAGTTCTAGAATTATCTTTACTGTTGTCAGCGCAGTCACCCCTCTTCATCTGTTTACAAAAGCCTCTAAATGCTAAGTATCTAGCTAAAAGCACAGTGAGCACATGTAGTTGTATCAGCTAGACTGTCCTAAGGATAAGAAATGCCAACGTTTTAGTTCTGAGGGGCACGCGTTCTTTGTTCCCCGTATTGGCTAGATACAATTACATATCGCCTGTCTCAATTCTCAATAGAGACTGCAAATAGGGCTTGAATGAGGTCCGATCGGTCGATTGAGTTGGATAGTATCCTTCGAGCGGTATGTAGCTATCCCCATAAATTGTCACTCGGGTGGCATAGAATGGCTCTTATTGAGGGGCGGGAGCGCGGAGCGAAAGATACTAAGTTCAACATAGAATATGGTTTCGTCTTATATACATATTGGGTTCTTTCTAGAGTTAGTATTACACGGTGTCATTAGCTATGGTGAGAGAGGCCTTAGGCGGTGACCTTGTAATCCCCGTTCACACCAGCCCAGCATTATACGTAGCCCTTACAGCTATAAAGTCGAATTAAAGGCTAGATTCTTCAATGTTTGCTTCCCGGAGCCAATTAAAGAATTTGTGTATACAGGGTCGACAAGGTCGCCCTCTACCCCCTCTTACACCATAGCTGACTGGGCGTCGTGTTACCAAGAGCTGTGGAAATGATTGATGTAGAAGAAATTATCTGGTACATACAACGACCACATTTCCACATCGTATAGCTACATATATATATATAGAGTATCACGAAAAGAAAAGGTTTCGTACCCCTGCATTGGCTAGCTGCTGGGCCTTTAGATAATTGAGTCTCCAGACGATATGCGCAGAATATAGCATTCGCCTCATTACTACATGTAACCTACACAGTTTATGTAACCCTCACACTCATGCATAACCAAATACCTGCTTTAAAAAGAAAAAAACGCTAGAAAGGTAGCTCAATAGAAAGAAAACGCAGAGATGCAAAACCGGACATTTATATAAACAATGATACCGACCCGAAGCCGAAAGAGAAGAAACAGGAAATACTGCAAAACCGCAAACCGCGAGGTGAAAAAAAATAAGGAAAAAAATAAAAAACCGCAAGGTGAAGTATTACTATTCTTTCTTTCTCACCGTAGTACACAAAAAGAAGTCCATAGCGTGATCTTCTGAATCAGACAAACATCACAGCTCACACAGCAACAGCAACAGCAATCGTAGCAACAGGAAGCTAATAACAAGCAAACCGGAACCGGGATGATAAAAAGGGTGGAGTTCCTCCAACCCGGCCTCTTAAGCAAAGAAATCGATATCAAGCTACTGAACTGCACTACACTGCCGCTATGAATATATATAAAAAAAGATGATATATAAAATAGAGAAGAATTTTAAGGGGGAAAAAGAACAGAAACAGAACAAGAAAAGAAAAAAAAAGGACTCCATCACTCCGGAACAACAAAAATAACACCCACACCCACACGCACCGCACCCTGACTGAGTACCTACTACACAAGAAGTAGAAAGCAAAGAAAAGGAAATTTGCCTCCGCCCTACCCGCTAACTTTGTATTTATCCAGAGTTTTTGCTGTTTTTGTTCATGGTATAATCAAACACGAAGATAACGGCATGATTGATTATCCGCCCTTAAAGAAGCGGCTGGCCTCCATGATGCTCTCCTCATCTGCTGCATAGTCCCAACCTATGATCTTGCTGTCCTGGCTACAGCAAATGATCCACCTAGCGTCAAACTGGAGTTTAAAGACTCTGTGGGTTCCCGAGTTCCCATGAGTCTGCGGAAGAACAGCCTGTGGGGGTTGTATTGGTCGCGGTGCCATATTATGATGATGATGATGTGTAGGCAACAGCTGCGAGGCTGCCACAGCACCGGCGAGGCCTGCCTGATTTCCAACCTGCTGGATCTGATGCATGTGGACTGCGGCGGGCTGTATGCCTTGCTGCTGGTAGAGCGTGGCGATCTGGGCGGGCACGTTTGCGGGTGTTCCGGCGCCTGCGGCTGCGGCAGAGCGGAGAGCGGCTGGGGACTGGCTCTGGTGCAGGATGGCGCCGATTACCCAGCGGTCTTCCTGGTCACCGTGCCAGATGCGGACGGTTTCATCGTAGGAGCCGGAAACAATCCTGTTTCTTGTGGCTTGGACGGTGCGGACGAGGGCGCCGTGGCCCTGAAGAGTGGCCACTTCGGCTTGGGTGTCGCAGTCGAAGACGCGGATGGTTTGGTCGGATGAGCCAGAGACGATGGTGCGGCCGTCGAATTGGATGCATGCAATACCTTTGGTATGGCCAATAAATGCCTTTTCACAAGCTCCAGTCCGGAGATTCCATAGCTTGATAAGCCGGTCTCCAGACGCTGATGCAATTTGGTCGCCATGCAGTTGGATCGCATTTACCGCGGCTGAGTGGCCCGCGAGAACTTGGACCACAGTGTATGGCTGGAGAGTCCTGGGGCCGCCTTTAGGTGGCGCACGAGTGCTAGCGCCAAATGCACGGTTGGGATTACTGCCAGTGCTATATGGGTTTTGAAGATTGAGCCCAGAACCCATGGAGGGCTCCTGGACCGTCCATGTGGCCCATGCTGCTTGCGGGTTGTTTCCAATATTATCTGGGTGGTGCGGATGGCTCCGAACATCGATAGCGTTGTTGGTACCGGTGCCCCATAGGGCCTTTGATACCCATGGATAGTCCTTGTTTGTGGTCTCTAGCTGCTCTCGATTCCAGACCTTAACTAACTTATCCTTGGAACATGTCACAAGCCATTTCTTCGAGAACTTCAAGTTAAGAACGGATTCCTGATGAGCTTTCTCGATAACCTTCAGTTTTTCGCCAGTGGGGAATTTCCAAACAACAACACTAGAATCTGACGACCCAGTTACCAAAATTTGCTCTTCTTCATCAAACTGGAGACACAGGACACTCCCGGTATGACCCTTCAATGGCTCCCCCACTAACCTCCGGGTACGCATGTTCCAAATTCTAATTGTTCGGTCACGCGACCCAGATACAAGGAAGTTGGGTGAATATTGGATGGTGTAGATACATTCTGTATGACCCTCGTGAGGGTAGTTGGGATGGGGGATTTGGAATGTTGTGAATCGGTTGTGTAGCCAATTTTCCTCAAGTTTTTTACGGTTCTTGTAGAGAAATGCCCAATTCAGCCGGGGGTGGTTATAGCCAGGCATTGTCAATGTGGGTTGAATCGGGAGCGATGGCTCCTCATATGCCTGTAATGTTATTGGCCGATTCATTCCGGTTGGATACATGTCATCATCATCCGACATAGGCGCATTCGGGCCGCCAAAAACTCCCGCCATCGATGACTGGCGGATAGTTCTTAAAGAATCGGCTGTATAAGGAAAGTATTCCGCGTCCTGGTTTGGAGTGCCGTATACACCGGAGCTTCCTTGGGTAGAACTATCCCCACTCATATCCATAGGGCCAGCAGACGAGTCCGATGCAGACCTCTCACCTTGACTTCCAGGACCCGACCTAAACCGGTCTATGTTCCGCCTTGCTAGATCTCTAAGTTTCTTTTCCTCGTCTCTTTGCTCCTCGGCCTTCCGTTTCTGCTGTTGCATTTCATTCTCAAATAGTCGTACTTCGGCGCTGTTTTCCTCCCATCCGGCGCCTTTATACAGGTCTCTCCAGAGCCTTGGCTCCAGAGCGAATCGTCGCCATGTGCGCGAAGCCAGTGACGCATTGAGAAGCGAACGCACGGGTAGGTACGATAGTATCTGAAGCGATAGCTCGGAAGGGAGTAGTTGGACAAAGTCGAGATGGAGGATTGGGACCAATCTATCGACCAGCGATGCGATGTTGGATGTCGGTAGGGTACGGACGAGTTTATAAGCGTACTCTAAAAGACCGATATTAGCGATCACGAACAGCTAATAGGTGATTCGAATCTAAAGAAGCATCGCTGAGTAAAACCAAAATACGTGAGATACAAATATGAGCTGTCACTGCAGATGTGTACCACAAGAATGAGGGAATGGGAGGACATGTCAGGCGACAGGCCGTCAAAGAGCCTTCTCTTCCCCTACTGAAACCACAACAGCCAACGGTAACAAGGCCTCTTCAACCAAGATGAGAGCCATCAACCAAGATGATAATCTCGGTGGTGTTGTAGGAAATAGCGCATGTAGTCTGTAGAAGAAGAGAAAAGCATCAAGTAAGGAAGTGTGCTTACAAACCTTCTCTTGACGCATCATCAAGTCCTGTCACCCAAGCCGGAATCTTCAGCTCTGCACTCTCTCTCATTGATCGCAAGTCCTCTCTCTGGTTCGGATCCTCGTACACACTGGGCGTCTCCTCACCGCTATAACCTTCATCTACCCGGAAGCTCTGCGACGTTCTCAGGGGCTGTTGCATCGTCGCCGTCTCTCCTATTTGTGGTTGGTGCTGCGGAGCCACTCCCGCTGCTGCATTTACGAGATCCTCCACGTTGAATATTGGTGGAGTCATGGAAGCCATGGTTGATGATGTTTTACTTCCTTTCTAGTTGTTGGGCACTGGAGCGAGGTGGACGAGGTGGATGTGGAGGTGGAGGTGGACGAGGTGGAGGTGGGTGCGAAGTTGAAGTTAATCGTATGGCTGGGTTTACCAAGAAGTGATGTGGAGTTGTGCTGTCCCAGAAAAAGGAAGCAGATAGGGGATATCTACTCGCGGATACCCCGTGGGATGCAGTTGCGAAAAGTCGTGTCAATAAGGATATAGGATGAGTGCGATAAGGCGAAGGTTGTTATGGAGGGGGGGGGAGGGGCGAGTGGGTTATGGAGGGAAAGGGAAAGTAGCTGAGAGTGTGTGTTGTTGGAGGGAAAGAAAGGTGGGAGAGGCAGGCGGACGGGGGGAGAGGGCGTTAAGCAGACTAACTGCAAGTCTGCAACCTTCCTCCTCCCTCCTCTAAACTACAGTACCCGCCCACTCCACTAAACTACTTGTGCTCTCCCACGCTATGTATTACCAGTGCGTCGCCGCTGCTTTCCTGGCAAACCATCCAACCCCAGGTTGAAAGAAAGAAAAAAACCTCTGCACCTGTCAACTGGTAAAACAACAACAGACCTCTTTGATATTCTGCTAGACTATCTGCACGTACCGGATTGTTGCCCCTAACCCCCTCGATTATGATCACTCCGATCGGTATTGTCCATCCATTCATAACGAGGACGTGTGTGGCCCTGTGTTGAATCCTAGGGGCCAATCTAAGGAGTTCTTCTCTCTGTCTCCGGGTTCACAGTTAGTTTACTCCGCTCCCACTCTCCCTAAACTCCTATACTTCTACACGGTATTAATCTATAGTGTAGGTATACATTCGCTTCTAATGCATTGTCCACTCTACATGCTCTCAACAACCAGCTGCACTCCGGGGAAAGAAAAAAAAAAAAGCAAGTGTGCACAGGCACAATTCAATGTGCCGACTGTCAACTCCACCCTCTCTTTTTTTTTTTACACAATACACAACTTTTCTTCACCCTCCCCGCAGTCCCTCCCTCATTCCTAGCCCTATGTACCTACGCCGTGACATCTGACGTCTGTGCGAACAATACCTGCCCCTCTTGGCGCCCCAAAGAGGAAATACTCGGCCCTTTGAGCTCTTACGCCACGCTCATGCCACCCTCGACGGCGTGCGAGGTGGGGCTCTGAAGCTTTGTTGTCGGCTCTCTGTACCTACTGTACCTGAGCCTCCTGAGCTCCCTCCTGAATACCACGCGACCTACTTGCTCCACGATACGGTACGATACGATACGATGGCGATACGATGCGATACGCTGCAGTTTCGCGACCGCGCGATCGCCAGCTACCTAACCAACTAACTACCTACTCTAACTGCCTAGCTACTTAGTGCGACCGCGAGAGAAGGCCGGCTCCGTACCTACATGGAGCCTGCTATAAACTCCGTGATATCAAATATCAGACTCCGAGCATTAAATAAACACATAGAATGGGTAAACCCACCTAGTAGTAGTACAGACAGGAGCTACAAAACACAAGGAGGCCCAAGACACACAGCCCTCCCCCCCGTCTCTCCAATCCCTCCCTCCCGGGTGAAAATTTAAACAAAATTTTGCCCCCTACTAGAGTGTAAACATGGCAGGAACCTCCCGCCGCAATCTATCGAGCCCAGCATATCGGTTCACCAGATCTAGAAATTTCCTCTCCTTTCCGCCCTTCACCCCCTCCCTCCCTCCCCTCCACTCCAAGCAATGACCGCTTGACTAGCCGATACACCCGTCAAGCTACACGTTTTTTTCATTTCTTTTGTGTGCGCGACGGGGAAGGTGATTGTATTTCGCAAATTGGGCCCTATGGTCTAAGAGTACCTACAGCTATGTACCTACTCTAACTGTGCCTGCCTACATGACCAAACCCGATTCCTCACCCGCGGCGATCATTCCACGCCAGTCCCGTCTCGTCTCGTCTCGTCTCGTCTCGTCTCGTCTCGCTTCTAAACAAAACCGGGTTTGGGGGAAACGCAGTATTAGCACCCCTAACCCTGCAGGCAGGGCAGACAGACAGACAGACAGACAGACGAGGTGAGGTATTCATCCGGAGTGTAATCGTGACAGCGGCTGACGTAGCGGTTGGTCGCGATGCGAATACATATCAGTAAAGTACCTACTCTGCTCCACTGTCGTTCGGGTGTTGACGGACATGACAGGCCAGGTGAACGACGGTGCCACAGGGAAAAAATAAATAAAGCCTCTGAGGGATCGGGGGGGATCTGAGAAGTTTCTATGTAGTTGTTTCAGAGTGGGATCGGCGCGTGCGGGATGTGTGTGTGTGTGGTTTTGGGTGTCTCTGGAGTGGTGGGGTGATGTGGTGGGTGATGTGGTGGATTATGGGTGGTGGGTGGTGGGTGATTGGTGGTGGGTGACGGGTGACGGCTGATGGGTGATGGGTGACGGGTGACATTGGCACTGGTGGACTCACAGGTGGTCACTCGGCTTGAAGCTGCGTGCCGTAGAGGGATTGTGAAACAGGGACACAGGGACGGTAGGAGTGTGTGGCTTTGGCTGTTTGGTACCTGCGTACTCAGGTAATGTCTAGCTACATGTACCTACCAGCGTAGTAGTTTTCTAGAATTTGCACTTCATTACCCCTCATACGATAGATCCATCCAGCCGCGCCGGCGACGCCCATCATATTGCAAAAACTCAATAAAGGCCTCAGAGAGCTGACAAATGGTGTGGTTGGAGGAACCGGTTGGGGTTCAGATCTGTCATCAGATTCTGTGCAAACTATTGTTCCTTCTAGGATTGCGGGTGAACAAAATAAAAACAACCCTTACCCTGAAAATCAGCACCGCCGACCAAAACAACAAACACCCGCAAAGCAAAACAAAAATACATCAGATGAGACGGGTACCTTGTTCAAGTACGCTATCATCATCTTCAACATCTTATGGTTCCAGAGGGGGTCGAACCCTCGACCTTGGCGTTAACATTCAGGCACCGTGAAGTGTCAAGATATTAGCACCACGCGCTAACCAACTGAGCCATGGAACCGTGATCGTGGACGGGGGCAGTCAGATCTTGACCACTACAGCGGAGCTTCAGGTATATTTTGGTGTGTTTACCCGTTGTCATGGTGAGGGGACTTATTGGTGGACTTGTAGCCTCGTCTCTCTCTTTTTCTTCTTCTTCTTTCTAGGTCAATTCGCTGCTTACTTGCTACGAGCTCTTTCTCCAAACCCCTGAATACGTAATTTTCTCCCGTGGCTCCGGCGCCCTCTTCTCTTCTTATGGTTGATATGGGAGGAGTGAGTGATAACTCGTGATTCAAACTTTGTTTTTAAAATCCTACATCAAGTGGAAATTGGTATAAAAACCAAGCCCTACATTTACCTACTTGCCACGGTGCTTCTTGAACGCATCATAGATCTTCTTACCGTTGCGGACATCCTCCATAGCCTTTGCGTCCGCGGCTACCATCTTCGGCAGCATCCCTACTACTTGTACAAGGTGTGCGGCGGGGATGATTACTACCCCGTTCTTGCTATCTGCAAAGACGATGTCACCCTGCAGCATTGCAATAGACCGATTAGTATAGATGGGGGGTTCAGAGAGGGATCTGGAGAGCGCATACGCTAGCAACATCCACCCCCTGCACCGTAACCACATCATCCACCGCGACCGCCCTCGCCTCCGCGCCCGCCCCAACCGCACTAACCCCCTTTGAAAAGACCATCAGGTCATCCCTCTTCCCCAGCTCGTCCAGGTCGCGCACCCGCCCGTCTACAATGATGGCGCGTGCCCCAAGCTGGTACATGCGTTCTGCGACGATACCGCCGACGACGGCACACCGCTGGTTAGGCGGCTGCGAGACGACTACTGTGCATGAGGGAGTGATAAAGTCGGCGAAGTGGGTGTCGGCGGGAAGGGAGCACTTGGGCTCGGTGGTGTCTTTGGGCGCGAAGAGGACGGTGGTTGCGACAGAGATGTTGATGCCGGAGGTGGAGGTGCGGGGTACTAGCAGGTGTTAGTGGGGCGGTGTAGAGGGGGTGGGGGGGTGGTTACGGATGTCGACGAGAAAGCCAGCGTTGGGGACTTTGAGCTTGAGGAGGGCATCAGATATCTGGTGGGTGTTAGAGCTTTCGGGTGTGTTTGTGTGTGTGGAGGAGTGAAGAGTGAAGAGTGGAGCTATGTAGCTAACGCACATCACAGGCGGTGTATTGCTTGAGAGCATCCATCAGAGCTTCCTTATCGCCCATTTTGTGATAATTCCTGTGGCGGTGTATTGTCTCTGTAGGTAGGACTCCAGCTGTAAGGTTGAGGTTGTGGGTTCGATGCCTGAGCTCTCTCACATGCTAAACCGACAGATGTGCTGTGAGGTGGATCCGGGGTTGCGGCTTAGGGGCGCGCTTAGCCGAGCTTGACGAGCTTGGGTTCGGGTAGCTAGCGTGGTGCGTCACACGGAATCACTCGAGTGATCCCTGGGTGTTTTGGGTGTTTTCTGCTGATGTGCTTCGTACATTATAGATGTCTGTAAATATGCACGTCAATTGATAGAACAGTCTAAACAGGAAGCTTCATGCATGACCACTACTCGTTTTGGAACACTTTGGCTTAATCCCTTTCCTCTCCGTGCTCCCGTCTTCTTATTGGGATCAACGGTACATTGAGATATGGCCCTGAGTTCATGGTCATTGACGGCTGATGATGCTGTTACCGGATCGGTACGCGTATGCTTGTACTCGTTATATATTGCTGTCCGTCAGGAGCCGGGACATCCCATGAACGTGCGAACGGTATCGGGGCCGTAATACATGCATCTTCCTGCATCCGGTAGGAAGTCGGGTTCTAATAATCTGACCAAGCTCGTTACATAAGTCACGCAAAACCCCACCCGAAGCCTAGGAAGACCTACCTATGTAGGTATACAATCCCTCCGTCTTTGAGGTGACTGGTGCGGCAGCTGCGGTTTCCTTGTGTCATGTGTCTGGCTGGAGTCAAGCCAGCCCCTCAACATCTTGCTGAATAACCCTTGGCTGCGTATGAGTCTCTGTACCTAGTCTCGCTCAGTTGATAGAGTCTCTTGATAGGGAGTATGTATATTCAACGAAGGGGTTGCATGAAAAGAGCAAACGGATTTTCTTAAAGAAGAAATTAGCTGTCAACTTTCTATATAGGCACATTGCCTTAGATGAATGAATCAACCGTTTTCTTGTTTCTCGCATGATTGGCTGAATTGACCTGACCGCCATTTTCCGTGGTAGGTATAGTAGCTTAAAGTTGGACTCGTAGTGTTCGAATTACCTAATCCCGGGAAATGGACAACTATCTCTTCGACATACATCAGATCCGACGATTGAAACTCTATACAATCAGACGGGGTCAAACTCGGGAGATCTTATAGTATATTGGAGGGCCCCCCCCATATTGGCTATCGTGACACCACTACCCGGCCAGGTTGCATTTACATGTTCTCGACTGAAAGCACTCAAGCCTATATGTTTCTCAAAATTATGGGGAGAGGTCAACTCCGAGAAGATATCCTACCCTCCCACCTAATTGAAATCGGAAAAGGCAAAAAAATCCGTCGATTTGTCACAGACAGCCCCCCCCCCCTGGGTTAGAAAATTGTTCCAACGTTTTATTCCACCCAAAACGGTCTGAGCCAGGACATACATATTATAATTAACACTGTTGGAATACAAAACAAATTCTCATGTGCTAAACCAGTACTGTTTATGACCAATCTTCTCTCTCCATGGTATTGATTAATTACTACCGGGCTTTACATACATCGTTCACACAGCAGTCGTCGACAACCAAGAGCGCGAGCAAAACCTGGGTGATAGCCCCCAATATTGTCTGAACCAGCTTCCCCTATTTGGGCGATCAAACTCTTTATGTTCCATTTCGACCATTGACAGATTTCCATTGGCCAACAGCAACAAGAATCAATCGCCAGCCTAGTCAATGGCAGCCGATGGATGTACGCTTTCGTCCGACGGGTTATCCCGCGTGCCCGCATATGTGCGCGCGGGAGGACAAGACAAGACAAGACAGTCAACAACTCAAACCCCCCCCCCCCAACCAACCACTCCAGGACTCGCGCGTTACCCCGGGAACGCTCGACGTCGACAATGGGATTGATAAGGTCCCGCAAGGCACCAAAGCTTCTTTTGACGTCGCTTGTTAGGGGTTGTTGGTATTAATGGTTGGTGGTTATGCATATCTTGGCCCCCGGGGTACAGCACCGGATCTAGTTTGATCGCTTGGTTTGCCCCCCCCTGAGTGATGTTCATGAAATCGGATAGAAAAAAGAAAAAGAAGAAGAAGATGAAGGGGGGAGAGTGACGGATTGGAATTGGTAACGTTGGCTCAGCGTCGACGTCATAAGGAAGTGTTCAAATACGCTGTTACGCGTTCTGTTCTGTTTCAATCAATGATACTCAACGGAACGGTCCGCGAAATTTCGATGCGCGCTCACGAAGATTGGGTGATATCATGATATCAAACATACTAAGACCAAGGGTTCTAGAGAGCAGAATGCGTGATTACAGACGGAGGTTGTATTACCAGTTGGGCATGGCGGGTTGCGTATGTGTGAAAGACAGCTGCACGAGAGCAGGGATGAACTGCTCTGCTGTAGTTTGTTGGGGGGGCACGGGGGGACGATCTTATAGCTTTCGTACAGAGACTGTTTTCCCTACTACTTTTTTTTTTTTTTTGGATACAACGTCAACCGCATCCAAGAGTAGGTACGTAGAACTCTGTACCCGTAGCCATCTGGAATTGTTTACTCACCGTCTACTCTACGACGTGGAAAACATTGCCTTGGGACCGGACAACGCGCAAGAGCCTGGGCCATGGCTCAGGTTTCGTCAGTACCAAACAAAACTAAACAATTCACCGAGAGACGAGACGAGACAGACGCCTCCTCTTGCCCCGTCACCACACCACCCGCATTTGTTCTGGGTGAGATGTCTTGGTGGCTCGGACAGCGGTCGAGAGATCTTCAGGAGGCCCGTATACCTTTCCGGGCAATTGGGGGTGAATTGTGATGATGGATGTTGGGGGGATTGCGGAGGTGAGCGTTCTTTGCTAGGTGGGTTGAATTGAGGATTGGAGCTTTACGTGGGCTGGCAGTAATTGTAAAGTAGGAATCACCTCAGAAGCAGAGTAGCGAACGTATTCATCTGCCCGTATATCTCTACTCTACTAGAACACAGAGTGCCTATAGTCTCTACTCTAGGCACATACGTGCTCTGAGATGTTCTATAGCACTGCGATATTCGTTGGACTTGCGCTACTTTCCTGCTTTGCTCGGCCCCGGCCACCCAGGGAAGTGAATCAGAAGCGCCACTACGACCGTCTGCAACACACTGAATGAATCTCATTGCGATGCGCAATACTCACAACTTTATTTTCTTCTTCCGCCTCCTCCACCTCCACATCCACCTCTCTCGGGGCCAACAGCTCAGTTTGGAAAGGTAGAACTGCACCTCACGCATCAGGTTAGAGGGGGGGCCCAATTGCAAGTCCTGTCAATAGACTTCAATAGGTGTATAAAGCAGTACCCCAGGCCCACCTCCTCTTCAGTATCATCATCATCACAGTCTTTCGACATTGCCTCTTGCCCTACACAACATATCTACTTGTTCACGGGTTAATACTTTTTTTCTTTCTTCTCGCGAATACCTAACCTAATATATAATACACAATGCACACCTCAGGCATGAAGCTCACCTCCCTCTTCCTTTCCCTTATGCTGGCTAGCAGCGCCTTGGGTGCCCCCGTGCCCCCCAATAGTATTCCTGGCGTCAACACGCCTACACTCGGTAGTGGTGTTGTTGAGGGCGCCGCACCCGGTACTATGGACCAGGTCAATTCTGGCCTGAAGGACATCAAATCGCCACAGGAAAAGCCCGACCCCATTGCCGCCGCAACTGATGCCGCAGCGGGCGGCAATGCTGAGCCCGCAAAGAGTCTCGGAACCCGCCAAGATGCCGACCTCGCCGCCCTCCTCGCCGGTATTGACCCCACCACCCTCCTCGGCGCTACTGGCGGGGTCATCAAGCGCTCCGCTGGTCCTCCATCGATTGATCCCACAGGCATACGAACTGAGATTCATGATGCAGCCACCCGCGGTCATAAGCGCTCCGCTGGTCCTCCATCAATTGATCCCACAGGCATACGAACCGAGATCCATGATGCAGCCACCCGCGGTCATAAGCGCTCCGCTGGTCCTCCATCAATTAATCCCACAGGCATACGAACCGAGATCCATGATGCATCCACCCGTGGTCATAAGCGCTCATCTGCTGCTCCAGAGGAAGGAGTCCCTGTAGATGGAGATGTCGATATCGATGCCGTGATAGCGCAATTGCTTGGAGCTGGTGACGTCGATGCTGGATCCCTCGGCGAACGCTCGCCGCCTGCAGTTCCTCTAGAACTCCTCGACGGTGTGAATGTTGCGAAGAACGCCGGCGTCCCTAAACCGGCGGACGTCACGGCCATTGCGGAGGGCGCTGTGCCGGCCGAGAAACGCCAGGCAGAGTGTGTGAAGAAGTTTGACGCGAAGGGCAATTCCATCGGGTGTGCCTCGGACGCGGTTGCCGAAAAGATCGATCTCAACAAGCTCAACGGTGTTGACGGTGCCGCGACGGGCAAGACGCAGCCACCCAAGGCAGGAACTGAAACGGTCACTGGCAATGGTGCTTCTGAGCTTGTATCTCCTCCCGCGGGAGCCGATGCCGGCGCTGCGGATGCTATTTCTACCTTCACATCGGGTGTTGGGGCTCGTGATGTTGAGGGTGCTGAGGCTGTTGCTGATGTTGTTCATATTGCCGGCGAGGGTAAGAAGATCGTTGGCGGTGGTGATGTAGCCTCACTTAGTACCCCTCTCGGTGGCAAGAAGGTTCCCGTTTAGAGCTGCGGTTGTGGGAAGGATGAGGATGTAATTGTTTATGACGGATGTATGATCATGTAATATTTGGAAACTTGTAAACTGGGCAACAAGCGGAACTGGAAAATGGAGGGAGAGGTTGGGGTGGGAGGGTATATTTATATAGTATGGAAGTGGGAAAATAGTAATAGTAATTAAATAGTTGTTGTTTTTTCGCTGTAAAGAATTGGACCGTTTCTTGTGAGGTGATTCAAGCATTGCTGTGAGCTTTTTCTCTCTGGACTGCTGAGTGCTAGAGTGTGATTGATGCGAATTCTTGGGCAGCACTTCCGAGCTCTCTGTGACTGGTGAATATGCTGCAGTAAGAATCGCGCCCCATGGGACAAACGACCGCTGCCCAAGAAGTGCTTTCACATCCCAAGGTCTCCCGTCGCAGTTCCAGTCGCCAGTTGTCTTAAACATGTCGTCGTAGTCGTAGACAGGATTTACTACATGTATTTAGTAGGGTGCCATAACCCTAACCTGATGCGTCATAGCCAGGATGTTTACTTGTCAAGTATTAGTAGAGCAGCAAAGTGTCATAGTGGCCCGGTTGGTCTAGTGGTATGATTGTCGCTTCGGGTTTCTCCCCGAGAATTAAATTCTCAATTGTGACAGGTCTCCGGTTCGATCCCGGAATCGGGCCCTCTACTTTTTTTTTTTTTTTTTTTTTTGTAGCGCGGTGAGGAAGGAGGTGGAGGGATAGATAGATTTTGGGTATTTCTGGGATTCTGGCACTGGTCGGGGGGAGCAGGAGTGAGTGCATGACGGGCGGGGGGTTTTGGCGGAAGACCTTTTTTGAACCGGGTTTTCGGGGATGATTACACAGACGGCTCTTAGCCACGTGTATGGAGGAGGATAGTCACCAGTCGCAATCAATCTGATAAGATGGCGGAATCGCGAAGGGTCTCTGGCTCACTATCCCACTCGGGCAGCGCATGAGTGATATTTTACCCATACGTAGCACTCGCAAAGTAGCGTCTGCACAATCAATCAATCAAGCAATCAATCTGGTACATTGCTTAGAGTCATAAGCCCATTTATCTACATCATGTATGTAGGTACAGGGTAGGGTGTAGCGAAAAGTGATCAGAATCTGATAAGAGAAATACACGTATTCACTGCAGCATTACATACATGTATGTACTTATCAGATTCCGATCACTTGACCTCCATGTATTTATGTTGAAATTAAGCTTCCCCTATCTGAAACTCCCCCACCACCCCTACACTACCCCTCTCCACCACAGCTTGATAGCAGCAGCTACCTAGGAGATTGCGAACGGAGATAAATAGGTACGGGTAGCACGCCCCCAATCTCCCTTATTTCCCTCTCTCTGTGTAGTAGTAATAGGTACTGCACTGCCAAGCCGGATACGGCAGCATCACAGTAGGTACACACACACACCTGGGGGTCGGCATTCGGCCGATACCCGCCTTGCGTGTGCGCGTAGACGTATGTGTGTAGTACGTACATGGGCCAAAATCAAGAGTGGAGGGGATTAGAAGGGGATTGTGAATACATGCAATACTCATGGCAAGTGTTCAGCTCTAGCCGCGTAAGCAGCACCAATTGCGTTGTGGGAAGTACTCTACACACATGTATGTACTTGTATGTATGTATGTAGGTATGTACATTATGCACATATACTTGTACTTGCCAAGGCGGTCAGGGGGCCGACCGGGGGAGGGAAAGCTGCTCTAGCTGATTGAAGGGAGATCTAGCTGATTGAAGGGGGAGAGGAAAGGAGGAGGGAGAGGAAAGGAGGGAAAGGAGGGAAAGGAGGGAAAGGAGAGTGCTACTTACATGTAGGTACATAGGTACTTACTTCTGCTGATCGATGTATCTGCATGATTTCCAACTGATTGATAAACGCCGAGACAGCCAGCAGCAGCAGCACACTCTTACCTGGTCTTATAATTAGTCCTATCTGAGCACCAGGGCAAGCAGACTTCAGTCAGTCGGTCGGTCGGTCAGTCAGTCAGCCAGTCAGTCACTCAATCACTCAATCACTCAGCAGCACTCAGTCACTCAGTCAGTCAACTGCTAGGCATCCAAGCAGTACGTGTAGACACCGGGTAACAATCGAAAACTTACAGAGATAGAAAAAAGCTTGTTACTTTTCTTCCCTCGTCATCCCTTCTTCAATCAGATAAAGCGATCCCTCCCCTTTCCAACGATCAGATAACGAAAAACAAACCAACCCATCCACACACACACACACAGCAACCGCCACGATGCCATTCGCCGGTCTACTTCGACGCGGAACATCCTTCTTCAGCGCTACCGCCACAAAGGTCGACACAACCGCCGACGATGCCGCCGGAAAGGTGACCAAGGACACGCTGTTCCCGCTCGTCACCTGCGAGCACGACAAGAAGGACGCTGCCGAGGCCGAGGAGTGCGACCACGACTGCGCGGCCTGTCCGCAGGTGGCGCCCGACGGCACGAGCGGCTATGGAAGGGCCTTTGACAAGATTGGCGTCGACCACGACGAGGAGCTGTGGGGCGGCGTCAAGAAGTACTCGCGCCATGTCATTGTCGCGACGGGCGAGATGGACTGGATCAGGGATGTGGAGGAGATTCCGGGCAGTGTGATGGAGGCGCTGAAGGAGAGGGTGGAGAAGGGCGCGGTGGAGGACAAGGACGGGGTAATTCTTCTTTTTGGAATATGATGATGATGGCGGTGGTGGTGGTGGTGGTGGTGGTGAAGATGAAGATGATGGTGGTGGTGATGATGGTGATGATGGTGATGATGGTGATGATGATGATGATGGCGGTGATGATGATGATAGATGGAGTAATGAATGCTAATCAATCAATCGTGCACAGAGGCTCATGGTCTCCGCATCCAACATGCCGCCCCCCAACCACCACAACCACCACAGCAGCAGCAGCAGCAGCAGCAACAACACCGACACCGACACCGACACAGACTCAGCCACCACCAAGCCCCAGCCCACATCCGTGATTCTCCTCCCCTCATGGACCCTCATCGAGAACGTCACCCCCGCCACCACCCCCGAGCTCGTCTCCCGCTTCATCAACCCCTCCCCCACCAACTTGGACCCCCTCAACCCCACGCCCACCTCCCCCTCCCCTCCCTCTCCCCTCCCCTCCCTCTCCCCTCCATCCTCTCCCCTCCACCCTCTCCCCGCCCACCGACGAACCCACCCGTCCCCGCCCTCCCCTCACCCTCCAGATCCCCACCTCCACCAACCCAACCTTCTCCGCCGGCTCCCCCACCCGCGCCCCCGGAAGCCCGCTCATGTCCCCCTCAACCCCCATCGACACCTCCACGCTGCAGAACCTGTCCCTCTCGGACGTGCCCTACTCGTGCGACAGCACCGTCACGGCCTCCCACTACCCGCACGACACGCTCATCCTCCTGTGCTCGCACAAGCGCCGCGACGCCCGCTGCGGCATCAGCGCGCCCATCCTGCGCAAGGAGTTTGAGCGCCACCTGCGCCCGCTCGGGCTCTGGCGCGACATGGCCGACATGCGCCCAGGCGGCGTAAAGGTGCTCTTCATCAACCACGTGGGCGGGCACAAGTTTTCGGCGAACGTGATTGTGTACCGCAAGGGCGGCGTGGAGATGGAGGGGTCGGCGGTCGGAGGAGGAGGAGGAGGAGGAGGGGGGGTGGGGGGCGAGAAGGGCGCGGAGGGCGGGGAGGCGAAGCGGAAGGGGAAGGGGGAGGTGGTGCAGGGGGTGTGGCTGGCAAAGGTGACGCCGAGACATGTGGAGGGGATTGTGAGGTATACGGTGCTGGAGGGGAAGGTGTGTGATAGTGGGATGATCAGGGCTGGGTTTGACAGGAGGACGGGACTGAGTAGTTGGTAGACTTTTTTTTCGCTGTTTCTTTTTTTTTTCTTTTGTTGCTTTTTGTTGTTGCGGTTCGTAGAGTCACATACATGTAGTAGTAGTAGTGGGTAGATATGACTAGACGAAAGAAGTGGTGGTGACAATATAAAGAGCTGAATACTTATGCACCAAATAGATTTAAGACGTTTGTAAATGGCTGTGAGGTTGGGGGGGTGTTTCTAGTAGTATGGCTTTGGAAAATGGTAGTGAGAACACATGTATGGCCGTGTCAAGGACAGTACCGTAGATTCCTTTAGAGCATCAGTAGAGGATTCGCTTTTTCAGCAGTGTACATATTCCAGCAGAGCGGAGAATATATATCTCTGCAAAGCAAATCATTTCCGGGCCGACTTTTGGTTTACCAGCGCTCGGCTCGCGAACGAACGGGGGCTACATACTCCAAGTAAGTAAGGTATGTAGAGCCGACCGAAAAACCGAGTGACGCCCCGTGTTGATGACTCATGATCAACCTCGGCCAGCACTTGGCAGGTTTTCTACTGCTTGTTTGCTCAATTAAGACAAAAGGGTGCTGCATAACAATCCGTTGTGGTGTAATGGTTAGCATCAGTCGCTCTCACCGACTAGATCGGGGTTCAATTCCCCGCAACGGAATCAAGTGATTTCAGTTTTCTTTTTAATCCAGGGGACCCTTTGGGAGGTGAGAAGGGTCGGATGGCAAACGGTTGTGATTCTTTTTTCTTTACACGTAACCGCACCGGGGGCTTTTAGAGGAGGGAGGGGTTTGCGTGAAAAAATGTTCTCTTGCCCTCTCCCCCCACCGCCGCGCACACAGGCCTCATAATTTGTAAACTCAGCTCCTGCGCATAATCCATTGTGGTGTAATGGTTAGCATCAGTCGCTCTCATCAAGAACCGACTAGATCGGGGTTCAATTCCCCGCAACGGAAGACTCAATTTTTTTTGTCTTGGGAGTGAGAGTGGGGGTGGGGTTGCTGGGGTGGGGGCACTTGGCGGTGGAGTGTGTGTGGGTTAGGGTTTAGTGCTATGGGGTCGGCCGCGGGCTCGTGTATGTATGTCCTGGAATATGAGCATTTTTTGTTACTTTGGCCGGGTAAATGCTGTTGGTTTGCCTTCTTGGTGTGTACTGTGGGTGTTACCGCGTAATATAGTCGGAGGATGAACGTCATAGACATATAGTCAGGTATCTCTGTCATCATCATATCACGAAAGGTTTCAATTGGATGGTCAAGTATCTGCCTCTTATTTCTGTGGCCTGGCGGGTTACAGCTGTGCTTTAAGGGAGTCGGCTCTGACTGCGGGCGTGTGTTATATATAAAATGCCTATTTCACACCATTACACCAAACACCACGGCCTATATATTGTACCTGACTGAGCCGCTGAACAACGTCCGAGCGATTGAACAGGGCCGGATCTTTATATACTTTCCTTTGATCATTGCCGGTTCCTCGAGCTGATGATTAGTTTCATATGTGGCTGGAGGCCGCTCCTCACTGCGCGTACATGTAGTATATAAGACTAAACACGTTGCGAGTGTCAAGGTATAATATGCATGTGCCGCATGGACAAACAAAAAACAAAAGAACAGGCGGGATAATGGGACAACTTGCTGTGTGCTGGGTTTGGAGGGAAGCGTTTCTAATATGATGGAGGTGGATGGGGGCTGAAGGCTCCTCATGATTGTAGAGGGAGTTAGATGGAGGCGGGTCTGAGGTGGGGGGGCAAAACCACATCCCCCGAGGATACATGTACCGTTGAAAGAGCTGGGTGGCAGTTGCATGTAGTATCTATCTGGCCTGGGGCTGACTAGGCCCCCTAGTGCTCGACATGGTCCTCAAGTCACGATGGACGATGGTAATCAACAGGACATATTGAGCATCATACATGAACCGTGCGGAACCCACAGTGCAGCCTGTGGCTTAGGCTCTCGCTTCATCTTGTCGCATCGGCTCGACACAGCTCCGAGTATTCCCGTTTTCATCAGTCTATCTATCGAGAGGAATCCTTTTTTCTAATACAAAACACACCAAAGCTTGACCCGCATGATTTGCACAGCTCAGGGCTGGCTGGCTGTCAACTGGGGGTGGTTGGTTGACTGATTGGGCGATTGATTGGTTCATTTGCACTCTTAGGGGCCTCGGCACACGTGGGTACAGCACATACTAATCTACTATAAGCACGCAGTCATGAGCGCTCACTCGCCACACGTGAAGCGTTCATTGGGCCATATTACCACCGGTCTTATTAATCTATTAGTAGACTTGCGTGTGTACTAACTTGTGGCCCTTGCATGCTATTGATACTAATATATATATCGTATATAGTATGTGGTTCGATCCGGATCTGCACAATCAATATATAGCAGGTGCATGGATCATGATGTCTCGGCCTTGCAAACACCAACCGTTGGGGTCCGTGACATGCCTGGCGGGCTACACTCTTCTCCATATATGAATGCGGTGGCTGGGCCAGCAGGGCCGAGTAGTCGTCCGGGCCCGATTCTGAACGTGTTTTGGGTTCCCTGGAATGGTGGTCTACAGTGCTCCCCCGCAGTTTCCAAACAGGGACGTTGATAGTTAGTTTGTTACTTTCCTGTGGAGATGGCCAATTCGAATCAATCTCGGACGGTATTAGAGCGACCTGAGAGACTATGGGCCTGCTATGTACGTAGACACCGTCATCGCTCTCTTGCACGTGTAGACGCAGCACCGGAAAGGTACCGAATTAAGTATATCACCGCTGGGTTCGACCCTGGCCACCTTCTGCTTCCGGGTCTCCTGCCAGGGGGGGGAGGGGTGGATAATATAAAGTGCTTATATAGTAATAATTCTAGCCTTATATCAACGCTTTACCCTCAAATGCCCAATGGTTGTATGCCTACGCCATACATGCCTTCAATTTCCGGAATCCGGAGCGGTGCCGGGGGAAGGAGGAGGTGGGGGTGGAGGTGGATGAAGTGGGTGAGGGGAGGAAGTGGATGAGGGGAGGAAGTGCATCTGGATCTTCAGGAACTGATATAAACCGCACCAGAAGCCCACATTGCATAGCTCGACGTCCCAAATAACTGCAAGCCAAGCAAACATGTTGCTGTCTCGATACCAACTCCTAGGCTCCAGCCTGCTGCTGCTGAACTCGATTCTCGGTGCCAGTGCTGCCACTGGCTCATTGAAGGTCCTGACCTACAATGTCGCCGGCCTGCCCTGTAAGTCTCCACCACGCCCTGATTGATCCGTAAGAATCAGGCGATACTGATCATTACCCACCCCCCCTGGCCCAGCCGCGCTCTCCTCCTCCGACCCCGTGGAAAACACGCCCTACATCTCCGCCCGCCTCTCCCCATACGCCATAATAAACGTGCAGGAAGACTTCAACTCCCACGCCGCACTCTACGCCTCCGACAGCCACGCCTACCGCACGCCCACCTCCGGCGGCGTC
This sequence comes from Morchella sp. 2018-W38C, assembly GCA_024713705.1. Classification (NCBI taxonomy): domain Eukaryota; kingdom Fungi; phylum Ascomycota; class Pezizomycetes; order Pezizales; family Morchellaceae; genus Morchella; species Morchella sp. 2018-W38C. Next base: position 3,700,600 of record JAMJEX010000003.1, on the reverse strand, counting down.
CCCTTCGGCGACGGCCTCAATACCCTCTCCAACTTCCCCTACATCGACTTCACCCGCACGGCCTGGGACGACTGCAACCTCAACTCGGGCGACTGCCTCACCCCCAAGGGCTTCAGCGCCATGCGCGTCGCCGTCGCCACAGGCATCTGGATCGACGTCTACAACCTGCACACCGACGCCGGCGGCGAGAGCGGCGACCTCTCCGCGCGCGCCGGAAACGTCGCCCAGATCGTCAACTACATCAACACCTTCTCCGCCGGAATGCCCGTGGTCCTCATGGGCGACACCAACATGCGCTATACCACCACCGGCGACAACATCCGCGCTCTCGTCACCGGTGGCGGCTTCACCGACGCATGGGTGACTGGTGCGCGCGGCGGCACGCCGCCAGCACTGGGCTCAGGCGCGCTGACGTGCCCGTTCCCGTTCGCGGACACAGCCACGGACCAGGCGACGCTGCTGGCCTGCGAGGTCGTGGACAAGATCCTGTTCCGTGGCTCGCCGGTGCTGACGCTGGCGCTGGGCAGCATCACGAACGACCATCGGAGCTTCCTACACCCCACGGATGGCGGCCCGCTGAGCGACCACTACCCGCTCTCTGCGACGTTCACGTACTCGACCACGAGCCTGCGGCTGTCGGAGCTTGTGGGCGGCCCGCATGGGGACTACTTTAACGACGCTGCGGGGCTCGCCGGTACGCCGACTATCACGGTGCTGGAGCTGGCCGGCGGCGAGAGGGTCGATAGTGTTAGCTCTACGTGGTCCACGGGGACGGTGCTGGCGCATGGTGGCAGCGGCGGGACGGCGAGTAGTATTACGCTGGCGAGCGGGGAGACGCTGGTGGAGGTGGAGGCGTGCCAGGGCGAGAAGGACGGGAACACACGGGTGTTCTACGTCCGTGTCAAGACGAGCGCGGGGAGGGAGCTGGCCGTGGGGAAGACGACGAGCGCGTGTACGGTTATGGGCCCGCCGGAGACGGGGATGCGGGTGGTGGGCTTCTGGGGGAGGGAGGGCGACGAGATTGATAGGCTGGGTGTGGTGTGGGGGAAGTAGAGTAGAGTGGAGGTGGGTTTGGCGGGGTGTAAATATAGATATCTTGGGCTGAGATGTATGTAGTTATTGGGGGGTGCTTTGTAGTTGTTTATTGTTTTGTGTTTCTGGCACACGGAGGGATCAATGATTGAGAGCCGATTTAACCAGGGATGGAGCTTCGTTGTGTCGAGTGAGCACTCATGACCGAGAAACACAAACCGCACCGAGTTATCTCTCATGATGGAAAAAGAATAATAATACGTCTATAAGAACAAGGTTTCCTCAGATACCTCCACCCAGAGATTCACAAGCACCGAAACTTAGGTGAAGTACAGTACATATGGAGGATAATAGCTGATGTTTATGACAACCCTGACATTAATCTTTGTAGCCACACTCACACCAGTAGCCCCCCGCCTCAACACCAACACTGCAGCCCAGGGATTGAAAAAACATGTATTGAATCCTATCACTCGCCCAGCCCCATAGCTATAGGGCAGTTCACTAGCGAGGGCGCCATAAACACACCCGTTTATAATCCACAACAGCAGCCCTCATCTTATTACCACTGTATTCATTACCATCGGCGAAGGGCGGCCCTCCTGTATCTTTCAACCCCCACCCCCCACCCCTCCCCAGATACCAGACACGGCAGTATGGGCCTCGCCATAATAACCCCGCTTTTAATGTTTCGGGAGTGGTCTACGCTCACATGCAGGGTTAGGCTTTCCGGGTTTTTACTCTCGGGGTGTGCGTTCGTCGTAGCCGGGGGGGTTGTCCTTAGAAGTTAAAGCTTGATGAAGGCTGGTAGGTCTCCCTGCTCGGTGTCGGTGCTGGTGATCGGTGTGGTCTTGATCTTGCAGGTGCTCAGTCGCTCTGGTTAATGGGGCGTCGTCGTATGGGCGTCTACTGCCTCCTCCATGAGTAAGATGTTGGGCGTAAGGCTGGGATATGGCAGTGCCCAGCCAGATGGATAGATATATACATGCAGTGTATAGTGCCGTTCAAGGGTAGATAAAGTACCTACATGTAGTCATGGAGGCCGGTGTGGTTGATTCTTCTAGTGGCTGGCTTTTCATGGGGTTTTATAAAGACGAGAGAGAGGGGCGGAATCATTACTTCCTAGCTTGATGAATTGCTACAGAACTATTTCCTGGTCTGTTCTCTGGTGTAATGTATATATATTAGCGAAATAGCCTCTTAATGGTAATAGTACTACTAGTGTTGGCGGCCCAGGCGGGAATCAGATCATGGGATCCCAATCATTGGCACCGACGAGATCTATCTGCGGAACCCACAGCTACTCCATCCCCTCCCGCTCCCACCGCTCGCAGATCCGCCTCGCCCGCCCCTCCACCCACCTGCTATTCCCCCAGCACCCCCACCCGGCCATGAACCTCATCCAGTCCACCAACGCCCACTCCCACTGCCCCACCAGCACCTCCCACGTATACCCGCCCGCCCCCTTCCCCAGCCGCCCCAGCGCCGCCACCAACTCATCATAATAAACCCGCAGCAGCGCCTCCTCCCCGCCCCCCTCCAGGTCCCGCGCCCCCACCGACGTCCCAAGGAAATACGCAAGATCCTGCACCCCGAGCCCCACGCCCACATACTGGAAATCATACAGCGCGCACGCCACCTCGCCGCCCGCCCCTGGCGGCGGCGGCGGCGCAAACACGACATTCGCCGCCTTACAGTCCCCGTGCATGAGCGTCGCCCCCAGCGCCCCGGGCGCGACACGCAGCCGCTCCGCAACAGCGTGGACATGCGGCAGCAGGAACGCGTAGTCGCCCGGGTCGTCGGCAAGGCTCTGCATCTCCTCCGCGCGCGTGTCCAGATACCAGTACCCGCCGCGCTGCCACACGCCCTGCGCCGTGTCGGGCGCGGCGGCCTGCAGCGGCGGCGGGATGAGCGCCGCCGGCGCGAGGCCCCAGAATGCGGCGTGGAAGTTGGCAAGCCAGCGCAGGACGGCGGCGGTGTGCGCGGACGAGTGCTGGCTGCTGTATGCGTAGGAGAGCGGGTATGTCGGGGTGAGGTCGTCGAGGAGTAGCGTTGTGTCGGTGTAGGCTGGGGAGACGGGGTGCGGGGTTGCGATGGGCGAGTGCGGGGTGAGGTGGTGGGAGAGGTGTGTGTAGAAGTGGCGCTCGGCGCGGTAGGAGAGGAGCTTGCGGATGTGGGACTCGGAGGCGGTGCGCGGGGTTGGCGGGGGCTGGACAAGCTTGAGGATCAGCGGGGGGTGCGAGGGGAAGGTGAGGCGGTAGATGTGGCCGTAGTTTGACCAGAGAGAGGCGATGTGGGCGTGCGAGGAGGGCCTAAGAGAGGGAGGCAGGATTTCGGTGAACTTGGGGGCGGGCATGGCGGGCGTGATGATATATTATATTGTGTGGTTGCGGGGGGAAGGCGTGGAGTGGGGAGTTGGGGGCGGGGAGCGGGGAGCGGGGACGGTGTCTGGCACATTGCGAAGAGTATATAACAAGGCATTCCCGCCGTTGAGATGGGGCAACCACCACCATCACCTCCACATCGACGATGTCCAAGTGGATTACCTCTTATTCCAGGCCGATGACCCAGGCAGACACAGAGAAGAGACTAGGCTTTAGAATGCGAGCACTCAAAGCGATACCGGCTGACAGAATGTTAGGGAACCTTGAATGAGAGGGCCCGGGTGCCATCTCGAAGACCAAGGAAAGGGTTTACGACAGGATAGTGGAATATCTTGACGTTGAAGTATTAATATCCTACGGAGATGGATGAGGACTTTAAAGAAGCTAGTATCAATCATTTGGTTTACAGTATCGCCAGTACTATTCTCTTCGGTCTCAGATGCATGACCGGACGCAAGAGTCTACACTTACGGTCTACAGATGGTGACACAGGAGGCACAGAGGAATTTGTTGTGGTGGACCCGATTTTCGGTAACGGAGGAAAAGTTTGTCCTCATCGTAGAAGCGAAGAGGTCTTCTCTTGGACAGGCCATGAGACAGTGTTTGCTGTCGATGAAGGACATGAGAGACAATAATACTGGAGGCGAGGTGTATGGATTTGTCACAACTGGAGAGTCGTGGCAAATGCTCAAATATGATGGGGCATTGTTTCAAATGACACAAGATTAATATTCTGTTTGACAGGATAGAGTTATGGATAAAGCACTATCACGTTCGGGCGGACTACATGTACATAGCGTTGAGCGACGGAGGCATTGTTCAGGAATGACTGAAGGTGAGTACTTGGTGGAGTTCTTTCTCGGGGGATTTATTTGTGGCAACTAATTTATTACTGGTTAGGTTAGATAGACCGCGCCCGCGACAATTAGTAGTAATAAATGCTTGCCAAGACAACACCAAGCGATAAGATGAGAGAACCCAATCTTATCTATTATTTTTTCATCTTAAAAATGATGGGCCCCGCTTGCGGGGTTTATTACCTACAGTAGTGACTTGGGAGCCTTGACGTCGCTTTAAGGCCAGGTAACGCCGGCGTGTAGAAACACTTGCTTTTGTCTAGGCTGCGCCAGCAGCTAGGAACTGACTGGCACAATAACACGATAACGGTGGGATCACTGGGCTCGTGATGATAATAGACCTGGGAGCCAAGACGATTAGGCGGAAGAGTAGACTACTCCCGTGGGTGGTACACCCACGCCAAGAGTCACATCCAGAGGAGGAGGAAGAAGATGACTCTGATAGAGAGAAGGCCAGTACCTGATACCGGGTGACACTTCACCCCGTTCCCAACCTGGGGATGGGGCCCTTAGGGGCTTATTCTAATAAAAGAAATGGGTCCCTGGATCATGATCATGATGTGTAGAAGAAGTAGCCTCTCAAAGCAAATAATGAATGGTATCTATCACCTTCAGTTTCATAAGCTGAGAAGACGTAGATTATTGCAAAGGCCGGTGCCTCCTCCCTCTTGGCTATTTAGCTGGCCACTACATAGGCAAATATCTGCTCCTCCAACTGGCCGACTGCCACTGCTGTCCGTTATCGGCATTGACTTTGTCACTGTTCACTCCAGAAATGCAAGCCAATTGACTTGGGCACGAATTTGTATTCTCTTCGAATAGAGCGTAATGTAACTACTTAGTACAGCCAGTGGGGTATCAACAAAATCAATCAATCATATGTAGCTGCTTAGTACACTTGCTTATCCGACGAGTGATGAACCGTGACCGTGACTCCCCCCTCCCCCTCCCCCCAGCCACTGACTAAAACAGCACACCTTTTTTCTCTCTCTTTCTCTTGATTTCTCTTTTGTTAGCACTTGGAAACACAGCTGGCTACTCGGCTCTAAAGCCTTTTCCAGCTAATGTTCTTGCCCTTCTTGCCCTTCTTGCCCTTGTTCTTGCCCTTATTCGCGTTTGCTCCCTGCTTTGCAATTGGCGCCTCCGGCTTAGCAGGGCTTTGCGCTTGTTCCTGTTCCCGAGCCTCCATCGCCGCAGTGGCCACATTGGCCGTACTGACTGCACTTGCCGCCTTTTTCTTCCCCGCTCTAGCATCCTGCTTCTTACCCATTTCCTCCCCAAACTTAGAATCAAACTCGGATTCTTCGTCGTCGTCCGACTGCTCTGATTTCTCCATGATGAACTCCATCCCGTTCTCCACCACGGTTAATCGCCTCGCCCTTAAACCCATATCCATACGAGAATCTCTGGCCAGCCCAGGCCTTGTATCGGCCTTAGGTACGGCGAGATAGTTTTCCTTAGGTACGGCAAGCTGACTATTTACCTTGGACACAGCAAGCTGGTTTTCTACCTTAGGTACGGCGAGATAGTTTTCCTTAGGTACGGCAAGCTGATTGTTTACCTTGGACACAGCAAGCTGATTTTCTACCTTAGGTACGACGAGATTGTTGGTCTTAGGCACAACGACATTGCCTAACTTAGGTACGGCAAGATGGTTGTGTGCCTCATCCACGGCGAGATTGCTCGCCTCGGTATTCTTCTCGATGATGTCTGCCATTTTGCCCAGCGCGGCCTCACACCTCTTACTGATGCCTTTTGCGTCGGCGAGCTCTTTTTTGATCTTCCTGGCGCTCGCGGCGGATATTTTGCATGGTTTCTGTATCTTCTTGAGTAGCTCCTAGGTCAGATTAGCGATATGGAACATCTCACTTGCATACAGATAGTCTAGAGGCTGATTCGGGGCATTTCTGCTCATGGAGAGTTGAAATCCGTCTTCATGTCATAACGGCCGATTCCAATCCAAACCCACCAATTCATGGTATGTAGCACGCGCGCAAAAGCACATGGATTGAGGTAATGATTTTTCTTACCTCTACTGCACTGTCTTCACTAGGTGGGGGTGGGTCCACGTTTTCATGCCTCCCAATATACTTAGATTTAGTCAAACGAGCCCTTTTGGCGCCTGTAAAGTCCCTCTCGAGGCTGACGCCTGTAAAGCCCCTCTCGAGGTTGACGCCTGTAAAGTCCTTCTCGAGGTTGACGCCTATTATCGAGTCCTCACGGTCATTTCTAGCCCTGACAAACTTTACCCATTCATTTTTGTCCGCTTTATACTTTGGCTTGGGGAGGAGATCTGCTGCCTTATCATAACTTGCTTGCTCAGCCAATGAATTTTCACAAAACAAGTCGACCAGTATATCATCTGGCAGGGCTCCCTGGGCGAGATTTATTCTCTCAAGTTTAGAAGTGACCTTTTCCAAGATTGTTTCGCACTTAGGATCTGGGCAAGAATAAAACAACCCGCATGATGTCATGATCAATGATTGGGCGCCTAGCAATGTCCTCCATATCATCGATTCGCGTAGCGGTCCACGTTCCTTTAATTTGTATTCGGCGATTCTGAAAAGCTGCTTGTTGAACCCAAGATCTCCGACCATCCATACGTCAACGTACGATACCCTGTCAATGCAGCTGACAGACAGAATAATTCGCAATGACTCCTTCTCCCAGTAATTGAAGGTTATAAAGTTATTACCCATGGGGAGAAGACTGTTTATTTCAGCAATTTTGAGCGATGGCTGGTGGCTGAACCAAATCAGAATTCTTTTCATGATATCATGGGCTTTGAGTTCCAACAGCTCGAAAGATGCCTGATGAGAATATAGCTCAGCGATGATGGAGACCAAATTTTGGTATCGCGCAGAATTGACAGAGGATTTAATATTCGCCATGAATAGACTGCAGCTTTCCTTGTTAGGCATATTCACCTCGCTGATATTCGGTTCTGTCGATGTATTGTTGGGCTTATTTTGGATATTGACGGGTTTTTTACTAGTGATGTCAGTCGTTACTAAAGTTCTTGGGCTAAGGTTGGGATTCGGAAATAAAACCCACTTAGTTGTAAATTCTCCTTTCTGTTCACCGCACTTTCTAAAGTAAGCTTTTTCTTTTTCGTTGGTACCCTGAACTCCCTCACGAACAGGCTGAGACCCTTTATTTAAAGGTTGTAACTCTCTATTTATAGAAGACTGAATTCGATTAGCAGAGTGCTGGGATTCTACACCAGCTGAAAATTGGTTTTCTTCAACAGAGGACAGAATTTCATCGGCTGGTAATTGTGCCTTTTTCTCAATATGCGTAAAGCTCCCAGCGGCAAGACGGGCTACATTTTCCAAAGAAAAAGATGGCGGTGGATTTGCTTGATCATATATAGCCCTAGTACTAGCTTTAGGGATACTAGAAAGAAATATCAGCAGACTGCATGCGAGGGCTAAAGGTGATGCCATATTTTTTGAGTTCTCACCCTGATACTTTCAGTGCCATGACAGGGATAGATTCTTTAAAAGAGGCTGCCTGACTGGAAATATGTTGAGTTGGTTTGAAGTCTACAGGCTTTGTCTTAGAAGTCTCTGAGTGGGTAGACGTCAAGTGTGCCGGAGAAAATAGCGGAGCTATAGCGGGTGGGCTGAAGATAGGAGTAGCAATGGTTGCATCTGTACGAGGTGGAGGAGGAAAAGGAGGAGGAGAGGAGTTAGTGCTAATATGATGGGGGCTGTGAACACTCTGGAACGAATTAAATGGAAATGGCGAGCTGAAGTTGAACGCCGGTACCGCTGTAAGTTGCACTGGTGATGATGTGGGAGGCCGTTGAAAGCTTTCTGTCAGAGGGTCTTGACATAGGCTATCTGCAATACTAGAACGTGTGCTGTAGTCAACTTGTGTTAGTGCTCGATTGGGGACAGGAGGGATAGTTCTCGATAAATTTAGGGTTGTCTTACGGAAAAGCCCCTGGCATTTTTGAAGTTGTAGAAACATCGAAAGTAGGATACTTTTTCTCTCGCTCTTTTATAATACCTTGGTTTCTGGACTCAAGTAACGAAGAGTCCTGTACTGAAAGAATACTGCCAGCCGTAACAGGAAACAGAGGGGATTGATTCTTTGTAGTGCTGGTAGGTTGGGCGGAGAAATGAAAAGTGTTCTTCGTAGGGCTACCACTAGCCCTACGACTACCAATACTCGACTTCGAACTTGTGCTATCATACGAGATGGCATTTTTAGATGGAGTAAGATTAAGGAATGCTTTTGGAAGATTAGGCTTGGTAGTTTGGCGATTACTAGTGCTTAAAGAAAGGTTAGCATTAATCAATACAAAAACTTTCAATGAGTTGGTGTTAAGAATACTTTGGGATTTCGGGACGCAAAGAGAATTTCTTCACAGATATTTCTTTGTTTTGGTCGGATCTTTCCACCGGGACGCGACTTTCATCTTGAGTAGATATAAAAGGTGAAACGATAGGATTGAAAAATGGGTTGGATAGCCTTGGGGTAGGATTCTTGTGAGCTTGTTGATTGCCTATCGGATCATGGCTGCCAGGCTGAAGAGATGCTGAAGGAGAAATGGGAGTATTATACAAATCGTCGTCTTGGTGATTGGCAGAGCTAGCATGAGGTCAGAATTTATTCTTGGAGGGAGATGCAAATCAATGAAAATTTTTCTCACTTGGACGGTGGAGAAAACCATTTCACGGGAGCTAGATTCTTCTGGGCAATCTTTTCTGTCGGGCTCTTCTGAGTTCTGTTCTCCACCGCTGGCCCATAATTTCCAAGTTGGGCAAATACAGGGGATGACTTAGCATGATCAGGTACGTCGGCTTCGCTGTGGTATTTACTAACGGATGTCAGTGCATCCACGGATACCAATCAATATGTTAATGTCTTGGGGTTTTAGTTACGTTGGAACTTCTGGGAACCAGTTAGGACAAGGGCAGGCTGAATTTAAGTCCCTTTCGGCCTTGATTTGCTCTGATAATTCAACGTCACTTGTGAACCGATTATCGGTCCTTTTCCCGACTCTAAGGGAAGTAGAAAGGCCTTGGGAACTATTGGTTGGGGTTGTCGAAGAATTACGATTTCCCATCAAACTTTATTTTCAACAATGATCATCGTCAGTAAAGGAATATCATTAAATGGCTGTGGATTTTGGAGGACAAAAACGATGCGAAAACATTACGTACACAGATGTTAAATATGAAGTGTCCTTTGAAGACGACTGGTCGGCGGGGAGGGGAGGGGGAGTCCCTGAATCTTTCTTCTCCTCATCGCTCCGCTTGCTCTTTTTTTTCGAGTAGTACGCTGATTTAATTGCTGAGAACATGGCGGGGCAGAGAGAGTATATATATCCAGCTATATCTGTGCGAGGGTGGAGTTTCTTCTCACGTATGCATGCGCAGTAACCTTTGTGTGTTGTGATGGTTGTAATTGCGGTTGCAGTTGCGGTACATGTCGTGAGGGATAGTGATGGCGGCGGCGGTGGGGCATAAGTACGGAATGGAGGCGGGTCCTAGCAGTAACCCGGCGAGCTATGTGAGAGCTAGTCTTATAGGTACACGCACCAATCCCGTATAGCTACATATAGCTAGCTATAGGAGTATCATGCTAAAAGTGGGATGTGAGGCCTACGTTTAAATGATATTTTCTTGGTGTACTCAGGTACTAGGCTGATCACTTAATTTAATCAAAAAACATAACCAAGGTCCTCTGACAAAGGTACAGGAATATCTTTATATTGTCCCTCTCTGCAGCTGTCTGTATCCCGATCCCTACAAATCTTTCTACTTCCAGGCTTGATATTCGTTTGCCTGACTTTCCCTCCTCAAGACAGACTACAAAGAAAGAAAGAGAAGGAAGAAGAAACGAAAGAGTCGTCTTCCTAAAATTCAACCCTCACCTGAGCTTTGATTGTCACGGACTATATGGCTCTGTCTGCAAACAACCCTTGACATTCATCGGTATCGAAGGATCCGTACCATCAACGCGGTGAGAAACACAAAGATTGAAAAACGCATGCATATAGAATACATCTCCTATCTAGGATCGTACCAATACATGTAGATGGCACAAAATTTATTCACAAGTGAAATATTCCAATATATCATATACACGTATGATAGGCGGGATGCATTACATGGCGTATGTGATAGTTTCATGCTCAATACATTGGGATAATAGACATTTTATCCTATTGTAAATTGCCAATCGATCCTAACGTAGTAAGAGAAAATGGGCGTTGCCATTTCGCAGACTCTCGGCATTGAATGTGCGTATAAGTACATGCGTGTATGTCATTAGTGCCGATTCGACAAGCGCCAAGCCTTTGACACTCTGCGAGTGATATCCTGTGAAGGTGAATGAATCATCCTGATTCTCGGAACTAATATACATGTTTGCATCAACTATAGTGAAGAATGTAAAGATGGCTATATAGGCGCGGTCTTGGGAACAAAGCTCAGAACTGCATGTGCGATTTCGGTCACTACGCCAGTCTCCGGCCTACAACAGAACGGGCAACGGCCAAACAACCAGCTTTGCAATGGTGAGATTAATTTGGAGGGAGGTCATACTTATTTAAAAGAAAGCTTATCCCGTCAAAGGAAGCTTCTGGGGGGAGGATCCATGGGATAATATAAAGGGGTGATGGAGTCTCTGGATACAGCGTCAACAAACGCATGATCTTTCTGTACGCACGCGCACGGGATCATGAAACGAAGAAGTTGTAATATGTACATATAGTTCTTTGTGTAAACAACTATAAAAGAAGGAGAAGTTTGGCTGTTAATTGTGTCTGTCTTATACGATATGGAGTGTGTTCTTAATCCACCATCGACGAATTAATGTCTCTCAAAGGATTGGTAATATTACATGTATATACATGTATGTGCTGCATATATATATTGATCTCCTGATGGTAATGCCAGGCCCGATAACTACTACTATGGTAGACTATTTATAAATTTATATATCTAAGCATATGTGCCTTTTTGGTTAGGGTATATGTGGCTTGGGTTGTCTGCTAAGGTCGTTGTGGTTTGAACCTCAGTTTCACCCTCTCGAATCGTCACTCCCATTCCGTCTTCATTACTTCAACTTCTCTTGATCATCATCTCTGTTGTGTTTACATCTCTATACGACTAAGCACTTATCACGTTTAACACCCCCTAAATTCGCACCTGCTCTCTCGGCTTAGTCAAATTCCCAGAAAAGATGCCCACCATTAAAGGTATTCTCGACCTCAGCATACAGACCTCAGATGGAAAGATTCTCAACGAGTATGGAATCACTCGCTTGAACAAGGGCTCACTTTCTAGCTCCTATATCCTCTCTCAAACAATTGCTTCGTTCCGAATTCGCTTTAGACCAATCAAATCTCTCTTCTCCCACTTGGAAGACTACAGAACAGTTGGATATCACGACTCCCACTGGAATCTGGTAGCACATATCTATACCGACAAAGTGAGAACACAGAAAGGGATGTGATCACAGAACCTCCGCAAAAGGGGTCCGCCCCGTGATTACCACAGCACAAGGCCACCCAGCTGTAGGTGAAGAGGGCACCCCAATGGAGCAGGCATGGATATTTAGGGAAATACCCGTGGAATACCTAATGACTGGCCTCTCAACTGGCGATAACCTGGAAAAGGCCTATGGAGGGGAATCTGTCAAAAGCCCTAATCACCGAACCGAAATGGGACATGTCGACAGATCAAAATCATCCTACATCGTATTCGCCAACGCAGACTAACAGTCCAAAAGACTGGCAGTTATATGTCAAACACGGATGATCCTGGACGGATAGGCCATGATGTCTCACACGTTGTTGGGTAAGCTAGGTAAAAGATGATTGAGTCTTTTATTGGGCTTTCGAGGGCTAATAATAAGTGTAGAGTCGGAGAGGCAAAACCCTCAGAAGATATATACTGGGAGGTGGATTACCTTGATACCATCGGAAATCCGTGGGCCACGATGATTTTTATGTATCGTGGGAAGAGCAAGCCTTGACGATAACCCAAAGACTCTATTTTTTAGCGGTCAATGACTAATATAACGAATATAGAGCCGCTCCAGAAAATGGGGTTAATTCCTCAGGATGATCCCATCCTAGGAGTTTTGAATCCCTCCAGTTTGAACCGACAATTGGGAAAAAGGGGTTATCAGAGTGTCAATTTCATTGATACCCTAACAGCCAGAAACCCGACTGTGGAACCAGTTTACAAGAAGTTGAAAAAAAAACACAAGTATTAATAGCAATCATACGGAACCTGCGAATTCTTTTTCCAAGCCTGCAAAAGCACCCAGAACCCCTCCAAATTCCCATGGAGGAGACTCTAAACCGAATACCACTAGAAACAACAAAGTATTCCGTGTGGACTCGCCCCTCAAGCTCGATGGAATGGCTATAGCTTCTTTTAGGACCTCATCCACTGCCCACAGGAAGAGCCCAAAGCAAGATCGCAGCAGCGGAGGTGATATTGAACTTGAAAATTGCTTCTCAAGCATCGCTATTGAGGCTAAAAAAAACTCCCATCCGAAAGGGCACAAAGGCTCATTCCAAGCAGCTAAAAACTCAGTCTGATAATAAGACATGTTGAAGGAGCGCCAGCAATGCGATGTGGGGCAGACAATAATATCTCACCAGATCTAGCACCAGACTCCAACAGACAAATGAGTGGAGATTCCTGGCGGAACTTGAACAAAATGCACTGGCGGATGATGCACCCATGAGCTCGGAAAGGGAAGGGAGGAAAGGATGGTGTGCATGAGTTCGAAGCCATGGAGGGTTACATCAAAATGATTCGGAGTGGTAAAACATCCAGATTCAGACCCGAAACACAACTGGAATAAAAAATAGATAAGAATAGAATAGTTGGAAGCATTCTTAGAGAAGAGTGGTTACACTGGTGGATCATGTGAGGATGGCTGGGCACCGAAAATTGATAAAATAAAAAAGAAAGGAAATAGACGAATTGCCATAGACTACGGTGTGTATGCAATTAATGAATTAAGTAACAAAAAGAAATGAAATAGACGAAATCCGCTTTGTGATGGGTTCGGGGGTCCCACAGAATAAATTCTGTACTTACTTCACCCAAATAATGTACGCTATATCCGTTTAGAATGTAAACAGAATAGAAGGTATTTACTAAGGGCCCGTTCGGATAACTTCAGATTATTTCTTCGGATTATTGGACAGACTGGATTGGCAGGTAGCTAAAATGATAATCATAAAACTCATAATCAGTGGATAATCTACTGTACTATGGGTGACGTTGGGGTAAGTCTGTTGACTGTGAGATCTAGAACTGTTGCAACTACAGCCACTGTCAACAGACTTACCCTGACACCCGTAGCACATGTCAGGATATCAGTGTTGTGTGTGAATAATCACCTCACAAGGTGATTGCTTTCTTGGCGGATTATTGGGATAATCAGGAGTTCTGAATGCTGGATTATTCAATTGCACGAACAACATAGATTATTATGATAATCCAAAAGTAGATAATCTGTCAAATTATCGCCAATAATCTAGATTATTAGGTTGTCCGAACGGGCCCTAAGTGTCATTTTGACAATTGACACTTCGAAATTAGCGGTTGCAAGACGTAAAATTAGCACCTGCTCTGCTCAAGCGGTAAACCGCCCTTATCCGTCGACTCCGATGAACGGTACATACTATCCATCGACCTCGATGAACGGTACGTACTATCCGTCGACCGTTTGATGCAGCGGAGGATGACGAGAGGTGCATGCTCCATCTAACGTACCCCATCCATGTTAGTCAAGTGGCGGACAAGCGGTTGGCTGGTGCATTGATGAGTAGTTCCAGCGAGGATGCTAATTTCGCTCTGCGAAGTATTTTCAATTCTCATGTTTCTCATGGGATTTCCCACAGGTAGTTGTTTATGCCCTCACTCATGATTTTACTACATCTTATTACTGTAGAAATTGAACTGGTATATCGATATTACCAATGGTACACCGTCTGTTGACCTCCCTAATATTCAACGGTCTACCGATAATGCGTACCGTTCAGCAGGATTGACGGATAAGGGGAGTTGATGTATGGTATAGAGCATAAATACGCTCCATCAGATGAGCTATGTTGTAGGAAACGGGCTTGGTAAGTGTTAGTAGTATTTTACCATTCCTGAAAATTACATATACTCTGTTTACCTGCTTAGCGAGATTCCTAGGCCGCCGACCCTGCAGCCAAAAATATTTGTACGCGAACCCCACTGAGCAGGGAAACGGAGTATCGTAAAAACCCGATGTGAGCCCGGGCTCATCTATCGAATCCGAGGTCTTTGATTGGTTGCTTTATGTTTCTCCACTGTATTTTCAGTAATTCGAATATATGGCCGGTGGCACGAGATCTTGAAATTCCCATATTTGGATATTTTACGTGAATGCGCCCAAAACGACTTCACGGGGGTGTGGTCAATACGGGGTATGGTCAATTCCAAGATTTTTATGGAAAGCAAAAGAGGTAGTCGATCAACTCCCTGCGTATCATACATCACTTCGGCGTATATTTGAGATTGACTATGCCGGGCCATTGTCCACATCCCTGTGAAGTCACTCATACTTGTTTGAAATTAGACGTAGAACGGCCGGTCACACAAGACGTCGAAGTTGCCTTTTTAAAAGAGAAACAACCAAATATGGAAATTTCAACGTCTTGTGTGACCGGCCGTTCTTTCGAATCAATACGGTATCGCTGGGCCGAAACATGCTCAGAATCTGGTGCTCTACATATTGTATAAACCCGGTGCTTGCCTTGCCATATATGGTAATGATACAGTTGAGATTTCAACGGAAAACTCCACAGACAGTAACCTTTGGCCAAAATTTTCCAAGGCTGCAGAGCACCAGGTTCTGAGCACGTTTCGGCCCGCCGGGCGATAACGGTAGTTCCTTTCTTACTTCTCTCAGCGGTTTAAGACGTAAAATGCACGTTATCTATAGGTCCCGGTCCAGTTAAACTTAGAGCAGGATTCGATTCGCCTTTTCTTATCAGCCAGATACTGGAGGAAAATAGCGACTGTCAGAGGATACTAGACAGAAGTCTCTAAGCATTCCGATCATTTAATGAACGCCCGAGTATCAATGTCGATATATTAATAGGGACCGGGATCCAAACCGTATATTGTGCAATGGGCGACATTAATGCCATCTCATAACCAGCCCAAAGGACCCGCTCCAATCTTCCAGAATAAGACAAGTCCTTTAGAGCCTTATGTATCCTCTTTGTGCAAAAAGGGTCGGGGTCCATTTTGCAGTACCCTAAGAGGAGATCGTGGAATTAGATTGGCCATAAAAGACATGCATAGTGCATAACTGGATATGTGCCACTATCAGCCAATAAATAAATTAAGATCGTATGGAGTAAGAAAATCGAATCAACACAATTCCATGACCAGAAATACGTATTATCGCAAACATATCAGACTAGTATGTGATGTACGCCGCTGTGCCTGTGCGATCATGGTAGGTCTCGACTCACAGCTCATTCATAACCGTTGGGGTTTAACATCTGAGGGTTTTGATTAACATGCGTATTTATGTGCTCTCAAAAACTCTTGGGTCTTTCTAAAATCGGCCACTAGAACAAAACATTCCCGGATAAACCGACATGGTTTGTTTTAGAAAAGAGTCCCGAAACTTCGACCTCGGGAATTCAAGTTCATTTTGGAAGTTTTGGATCTTCAGTAACTTCATACGTGCTGAAATTGTAATTAGCAGATTTTATTAGAAATCTCGGGTATTAAGTACATACGTACTCGTATTTTTTTATTGAAGCAAGACATCAACAATCACCAGCCACCAATCAGTTTTCATTATGATTATTGTTGCATACAGTGGAAGTGGACTACTGCCCAGCCACTTTAGTAGATGATAGGATGTCGAGTTTTTTTTTCTTTTCCATCAGTTTTTTGCTCATGCACCAGTTTATCCATCCAAGAATACGGCGCGCCGGCGTCCACGGAAGATAACTGCGGAAAATCTTGGGAGTGCGTATGTCCGGCCGACAAGCCAAGATAGTAATCTTTGTCAAGCAGAGTTTTACATGCATGTAGAATTCATCACAAGGTTATTCGGAGGTATAGCACTAGCAGATAGAAGTGCTCTGATGAATGCTGCTCATGCCGGCGTATCAGTGCTTTATCTAGTAGAGGAGGTTTCCACTCCTACCGAGATAGATAAGACTCTGTTGATTAATTTGTTCTCGGCCTGTGTTAAAAGTGCTGAGGGCGTGCAGCTTTATCCTGGCTGCACACAGCTCCGGCCTGCTTAAACTGCCTCATCAAAAAAATCCATGTATGTATTAACTCAGCCCAGCACATTAAGCAACGACATCAAGCACAGAATGTGATAGTACCGCAATAGAGAGTTTAAGCCACCAGATATTTGGCAAGAAAAAAAAAATATCGGCGTGAAAAGTTACCAATCCTGCGTTAGTTTTTCTCTTTTGACCCTAGACTGCTGATCTTTTTTGTCCGACGATCTTTTTTTGTTTGCCAAAATGTTGGGTGGCTTAAACTCTAATATCTACTAACAAATATCGTCAACAGCCTAATATTCGTTTGCTGTTTCCTGCATAAAAAACAGCACCCACGAAAAAAACAAAGACCCTCATCGGTTTGCCTACCCCCGCAAACGGCCATTTTCTTCGCGCATGCGCTTCCCCTCGCCTGAAAAAGGCAATGATCAACAATACTGGATTCGTTCGTTGTGCTGGCTCTCCCGCCGCACGGCTGCACGGATGAAGGTCATGCGATTGCATCGCATTGAATGTGCGTTTGTCGCTGGCATGTCGCACAAAATTGGAGAGCCTCAAAAGGCGGAGAATACTCAAGTGGCATGTGTAATCCGCATCGTAAGGTACCCATGCTCAGGAGCCTCACCCTGCGTTTGTCCATGCGGATCAGCTGGTCTGGCTTTTTTTTCTTTGCTTCTAGCCGAACTATTATCGGATAGCCGCGATTAAGGACGGCTTCTCGCTTCAAAAAATCACTGTTAATGTCAACTGTTATTTTCACTACACACTTTACCGGGTATTTCCGTGTAAGCAGGCAATCCGCAGCCCAGGTTACAGGGTCGATGCGCCGTGCAGATCTTGAACCTTCACTTTCGACTGATTGGCCAGTGGATCTTTGGAGTCGTAAGTTTTATCGAGAATCAGCGATGGAGACATTTCTTGGTCATCAGAATCGATCTCCACACCCAATAATCTAGAATTGTGTAACCTGTCTGCATGTTAAAGCTTGCCATTAAGGTTAGGTATCTGTTTGAGGATTCATGCATGCATGTGCCCACTAAGCCAATATAAAAAGCGTCTAAACAGAATCCCTAAAGATATTTATCACTGAATTGATAAATCAATATAAATATTCAATTCGCTTTAACATGATAACCCACAGTATCCCTCGTTACTGGAACAAAGGGGCGTAAATAACGATATTAAAGCCATAAACTGTGGGCGAATCTTAACACATTGAGTAGTTCAAGCGGCGCTGTGTATATATCCAGTGTTTTCTATATCATGGAGTAATGTTCTAAAAGGTAATTAGCTATTTTGCACTGGCTCTTCTAGCGAAGTAAGGGATATGGGTTGATGCGTTGGCTGTAGGGAATGGATGGGTTGTTGAACAAGCGTGTAGTGTATACAGTGGAGTCTCGATAGTAGCATTCTCGATAATAGCATATCCTCGATTGTAGCATATAGTTGGGCAATCCCAAGCGAGTCGGTACGGGCAAAGTTGTTCTCGATACAAGCATATTCTCGATAGTGGTACACGAAAATCCGTTCCCGACCATATGCTACAATCGAGACTCCACTGTAATATTAATTCAGTGGCAGCTCCCCAACCTCGTTGAAATCATATAACTTATCACACGCATGCCGGGGCGACTGAGCCTGATAAAAGCGCCAGTTCCACCGTCGTCGAGAGATGGGGCTGAGATTTATATAATACGGTAGTTGTGAGGTGAGATGAGTATGATGCGGACGGAGGAGGTTGGAAGGAAGGAAGAAGTGGTCTTATTCGTTGAGTTAGTGTGTATTGCAGTACCCTAGGCATGGCTAGTGTGAACTCTAAAGTGACTACACGTACAGATGAGTGGCTACATACCAAATAGAATAGATTTGAGTTCAATTTGACTGAGCAACTACATGGATCCCCAAGACCATCTTGGAACAAGTATACCTACACGTACGGATATAGCGAAATTTTAGGGGGCAGACCATTCTGATACGAATACTCTTGGGATAGCAAACAACCTTGAAACGAAAAGATTGTTAATTTTATACGTGTGAAACATATCAAACCAAACACGCAGTCTGTTCAACCCGTGTGCTCTAAGCCCAAATTATTCTTTGAAAGTTGACCAGGTAAACACAGAGTAACTCGCCGCTCAGCTGCGTTTAATACCGGTACCGGTAGTTAAACAAGATGTATGTATGCATGTCGCCATTGGCATGGGTTATAGATGCCGCCTCTGGAATTTAAGCTACTGCGCAGTGTTCTGTCATTAACCCAGCCAGTACCTTGCAGTCGATCTTCCAGACTAGTCGATAAGAGGAATATATTCGGAAGCTATTGGAACGGAGTCGGAAGATATAACACCCGGCGGTCAATATTTTTTTGTTTTCCCGAATTCTTCCCTCGGCAGCGATCCCCCTGAACGTTCCCTGTTCTTCTGCTAGTATCCTCCAGCCCGAGCATGGCACCTATTGACTAATAATTTAGGTAACAAAATCTTTGATGCTAGGGCTCCACTTTCTGATAAGCTTTTGTGAATAACTACAAGTGGAATGGTACCATCTCGGTTATTATGGGCTGCAGCTGTCGTCGGTCCGTAATCTCTAAGGTGCATGCCGTACTATTTTGTTTATCCCCCTTTTCTTCTTGGCAAAGCTGATTCAGAGATCTCTTTTCATCTTCGTATTCCTCCTACATCCATCGACGTTAGAGGTTACAAAATGTTTCAAAAAGGATCAGGGAAGAGATACTCGTGACTTATATATACTCCTAAACGCCCACACCTCCTCCGAGTGATACTCGATGACACGAGCCCCTCTGTGATTGGAGGCCCAAGCTTTGTAATAACCCCTCATAACATTGATCTGTGTTAAATTAGTATCAGGTTATTTTTGTGGAGATGATCGGATCCCAAGGCGGTAGAAGCGAGCTAAGACATCGCCGAAGGAATCTCTATGGCGGGGTGTTGGTGTGCATTTTGGGGCGATGCTGGGAACGAATGTGATAGGCGCTCTCATGCTCATGAAGCAGGATTTTTTTTTCCATTCTTCAGAACTGCCGTTATCCATAGCCCACCCCCCAGCAGTTACCCATCAAGGGACCAAGTTTTTTCGTTGCATACCTAGATATCCGCGTTGTCGCCTGTAATTGTGAGAGCTTTACGTTCCTGAAGCTGCACTAAATCATAACTGGTTGCGATGGTATGTGCGTCTTCCCCCATCGAGATAGTCGGCTTAATGGCCTTGCGCGGGGACACAGATGACTTGTTTCCCGTGCACCTTGGCGATCACCGAAACAAATCAAACGGAAATAGCCAAAGACATTGGCCCACGTTGATGCACGGTCGCCCTAACCCTGAAGCCATGTCTGGTATGGTTTGGTGTCGTTGACGGGCAGCGTAAGGGCTGCCGTAAGGGCTGCAGCCAACAGCTTTCAGCTGCAGATGTCTGGGGCGCCGGGTCCGAGATACATATTGCTTTGGCTCCCCTCTTTCTCCCCTTTTTTCCTCTCTGGATTCGATCTGAGGAAGAGAAAGGGCGGGTGTGTGCCATACTTTTCTATTCAAGATGAATTCCCGCGATGAGTCTCTACCGATGTCACCCACGAAGACAAAGCAGTTCGTGAACATCTTTGGAGCAACAACACCTACTTCCCAGAACGGCATGGCTCGATCTAATGATTTCCGAGACGATGGTGATTTGAGTGGAGATGAAGATGAAGAAGATAATGAAGAAGGGGAAGAGGAGGACGTGGAAGAAACAGAAGATGAGGAAGACGGAGCTGTTTCTTGGCAGAAGAATAGCAATCCCGTAGGATCAACTTTGGGGGTTTTAGCAGCTATCAAAGAGGAGGATTCTAGCGACGAGAGATCACCAAAACCCAAACGTACAGAACGAGTTAATCTGGCTGAGAATGCCCCGGTGGAGAAGTTGACATTTGGCTATTTCGATTACACAACGTCGAAGAAACAAGCAGGAGCAGTAGCAACCCCTATTGAAGAAACAACGGACTCTGCCGACATCAACATCGAACCCTTAGGAAGACCACTGACTACGCAGAGGGTAAAGACCCCCTTACCTGAAAGGCAGGAGCAGAAACGGGATGAACCCTTTGTGAGGTCAACTTCGCCAGTCTGTATGGATTGCATCGTGAATGGAAAGGATCATCATCATGGGAGGGCTCCTGTTCAGTCCCCACCACCAGCAAGGGCTACCTTTCCTCAGCCTTCTTTAGGAGCTTCCCTGAAGAGGACTTCAAGCGAGTCGATAGGATCGAGTGATTCCGCCGTACCCTCGATAGATCCCAAGCCAGAAAATTCCACCTCTGGAACACCTAATAAATCACTCGGTCATCCGAGTTTCTCGACACCCCAGAAACAGCCATTTGACGGGCAGGCTCCTCTGACTCCAGCTGTAACTCCAAATACTACTCCGTCGTTGAGGAGGAAAGGAAGTCTCCCCGTTAGAGAGCTTACGCCTTCACGGGATTTGCATTCACAGGGGAGTTTTTCGGACATTACACCTCCACGGGATCAAGCGAGCTTGAAACTAGCGATACCAACACCGCCAAAAGAATCACAGGCAACTCCTTCCCACGACCGGTCATCACC
The DNA here is from genome assembly GCA_024713705.1 of Morchella sp. 2018-W38C. Taxonomy (NCBI): domain Eukaryota; kingdom Fungi; phylum Ascomycota; class Pezizomycetes; order Pezizales; family Morchellaceae; genus Morchella; species Morchella sp. 2018-W38C. The sequence continues at coordinate 3,679,461 of JAMJEX010000003.1, read as the reverse complement.
AACGAAAAAGCTGTTCAATCCAGGTACCCCTGCCAGACAACGGGTGCCAGCCATCCCACCAACTCCCCCAACTACCCCAGCGAGGAGAAAGAGTTTACCCCACGAATTTTCAAAATCGTATCTGAGCCTTCCAACTCCAGTGGAGGAGGAGCCATCCTCAGCCATAGAACCCGCCCAAGCTCAAGATCAAGAGCAGGCCCAGACTCAAACCCAAACCCAGACTCAAACCCAACCCCAACCCCAAGCCCAGACCCAGGTTCAAACAGCGAGTGAGATTAGAAAGGGACGTGGTCATAGCCGAAGCCATAGTGAAAGTCATAGTCACAGTCATAGTCACAGCCACAGTCACAGTCACAGCCATGGGGATGGAGATGACGATAACTGTCCATTTGTTAGCAGAGCCCGCATGTTCAGAGATATGCACCAAACCAAGTCATATTCAAACAAACCTAATGTACCGGAATCATCACGGCGTTTGTCACACTCATACAGCGCATCAGACATCCATAGTCAACGGCGTTCGTCTAGTCTCCCTCGAAACCCCGACCCCTCGTATCTGGGAATTCCATATGGCTATAGCCGTTCCACATCACCGGAGCTTTCGCGTCTATCACAGAGTTACACCCAGCGCCCCGGTTCTTCTGATGGTTATAGACGCCCGGGCTCTTCTGATGGGTTTAGGCGTCCTGGCTCGTCTGATGGCTTCAGACGCCTCGGTTCACCTGATGATTTTAGACGCCCTGGTTCTTCAGATGGGTCCAGGCTGAACTACAGTTATTTGCAGAGTCGACCTACAACCCCAGATGTTGGCTATGGGGGTAACAGAGTCCCTTTCGCAGAAGGCTCCGAGTCGGGTTCATGGATGCCCCACCCACCTCCACCGAGTATAGCATCTTCTGTTGGGGCATCGGCCAATTCCTCTATGCTTCTAAACCCTCTAGCACCAGCAATAAATTTCAGAAGAGAGATTCCTCAGCGACCTGTATCCCGGAGTATATCCGAGAACGATCTGCATAACATAGGGCGTTTTTTCGACTCTGTGCTTACGAGGCGGGCGGGCGAACCAATCGAAGAACCCGAATCACCAGTAGAGGAACTAACTTCAGAATCAAGAGTGGGGACAGTCGTGCCAGAGATCGCCGAGCAGAAAACTGTAGATCCAAAAACGAGCGAATTGGATACAAATATTCTTACAGTAATCAACAAATATTACCTTCGAGGCCAAAACTTCTACAACTTTGTTTTCTCCCTCTTGATCTTCTTTTTTGGACTTGGATGCTGCATTGGGGTGGCTGCAGGTTTTACATACTTTTTTGGAGATCGTGGTCTTGCGGCTGCTCTTTTCGGCCCAGGGAAGCTTTTGGAAGATCTTAGTCCATATATTGCGTTTTTTCTGTGGCTAGGACTTTTCATATGGATCACCGTCTTCTCCAACCGGGCATTCAATCCAGATGCAGAGAAACTCAGGAAACAAGGTCTCCTCGCCGAAATCATTGGATCCCGACGGGCAACAACATTCAAAAGAAGACTCAACCATAGAAGGATGAAGATAGTTATATTATTTCTTCTTATTTCCACTGGGATGCGCGGTTTATACCTTGGTGGACAGATCGTTGTGCCTCCTTTAGTGAAGGGAATGAACAAGGGTGTTTCGGCAGGGATGGATTATTTCAACACCCTGCGTACCCCCACCATAGAGGTCGCGACTGGTACAGAGACCGAGGTCGATGCAGCGGCACAGGATCCCTGGGCAGATATGGATATCATGTACTTTCAATCTGCTGAGGATATGGGAGCCAAGGAGGCTAGCAGTATGGAAGGAAGTCAAGGGTACTCTCCGAGCGCGGATGGGGGTTACTTTGGAGATGAGAGGGAGATTAGTTGGGGAGAAGTATTAAAGATGGGGCTGGCTGTGTTTGCACCACCTATGGGTGTGGGCGCATTGGCCTGGAGAAGGGGGAGAAGCCAGTGAAGCGGACATTTCTTTTGTTTTTTATGATGATGATGAAATCGGCATGACATCGTTTGGAAGGTTTACAAAAATAACCTTTCAGTCATATGGAGGAGAGAAAGATTTTGGGAACATATTTTTATAAAAATTGCTTTTGGGGGTTGTATTTTAGCGGTCGGATTCGGTTTCATTGTCAATGTGTCTTTTGGGAGACGGTCGGCATCCGGAGTTTTTTTATTTTTTTATTTTTTATACCATCTGCTTTTTTATTACATCTCCTTTTTTTTTTATACCAACGGGCTTTCAGTCGATATCTGTTTATATGGATGGGCTGTCTATAAATTGTTTTTATTTTCAGTTTGGCCTGTTTTATCTTCTTTTTTTCTCTTCTATTTCATGTTTCTCTCCTCCTTATGATTACGACCTGTCATGACGATTTTCTTATCATCTTTTCACGACAATAACGATATGGCCCTTGTTTGGCTTTCATTATATATTATTAGAAAATATTAGGGGGTGTTAATAATATGGTGTACCGGAGTTGTGAAGGGAAGGCGGGGATGCGGGGAGGATGTAATTGGGATTGGGTGTTCTGCTGCGGGGAAAAGGACGTTCCTAGATAGTAATGAGATACTATGTGTTGCAGAGCAGCTTTGCATTTTGATTTGATATTTTTGTTTCAGCATGTTTCGTTTCTTCCTGTTATTTACTGGTCTTTGATGTGCTTTTTTTTCTTCTTTCCTTTCGGATGTCATGGACCTCTTTTTTCTGTACCTACGCGTCTTCTGCTGACCGCACACATATCTAGGCCTTTCCCGCACCTCATTCGTACGGTGTCGCCCGCTGCTCCCTACTTATTTATCTCCGGGTGTACGGCGCAGCGGCTTGGCTTTCCTGCTCCTGTCAATACCTACTCGCTTTTTTTCCTTACGACTCTTATACCCACGAACTGCAAGGATATTGTTGGCAGCTCATCACGATCCCATCGCTGTGGGTTATTGTTGTGGGGGTGATGGATGATGCTATGGTTCATTTGCCTGTCTGCAGACATTGTGCAGTGTGGTTTAGGGCGGTTGTGTTGGGCATCGCGAGAGCTAATCAACTTGACATGCAAGCCTGTACTCGAGAGTACTAGCTACATATATAGCCAGACCAGAACTCAACAGAATGCAGCTAATAGACGGGCCCCCGGACAACAACAAACATCCTTTTCCATCAGTATATCTCGTGGGTAAAACATGGGACGCCGCCCCCGGCGGGCCCGCCAATCATGCGTGCCGACGAGATGCAATTATCGGTACCTGACTGTGTGGCCGGGAACGTATGTAGAGTAAGTACAGTATTGAGCTACACTAGAGTAGGGCAGAGTACAGACTATCTTGCTCAGAGCTGCAGTTGCAGGTTGTAGTGCAGTAGAGACAGAGGAGGTGCCTTGCCCGACGGATGGGTAGGTGGATTATGGAAATACCTACTTACTACGTGGGAGACGGGCTCGCGAGGTCTCTCTCTATCTAGCTCCAACTCTGGAGAGATGGCTTTTTGACATGCAGCGGTGTCTTCCCTCCCACTCATACATGCAACCAACTACAGCACCCGTACTAACCCCCCCCCCCCTCCCCCATTCTTACCTCAAACATCCTCCACGTCGTGGGGTTTGGCTGTTGTTATTGTTGCAAAACCACACAACTGCCTAGCTAGCTAGCTAGCTAGTTAGGCTACACCATACATTGCCAGGCATAGCAGAGAGCAGAACGCCTAGCTGACACGTAGAGAGTATGACACCCTACGACGACGTAGAGTAGAATACTCCCAGAGTCCGGGCAGACAGGACAACCCTGCATTTGCATGGTTTCCCTCCTCTGCCCGCTCGCTCGCACGCTCGCTCTAGAGAAGAGGGGGTAGAGCTGTGTTAAGAAAGCCACATGGATATGCGCCTTTTCTGGGGAAAGTGCCGGCGATATATATCAAGGCCGGTGCGCCAGGTACAGACAGTCAGCCAGGCACGGCCTGCACAGTGACATGCGTGAGTGTGTGTGTGAGTGTGTGTATGAGTGAGTGTTTGCGTAACTCAGGAACGGAGAGCAAGTAAGTGCCAATCGATCACTCTAGAGTACTAGTGGTAGTGACGTCCCACCTGGCCATGGCCACGGGTCTCCCATACTAAGCAAGTTGCATAAGTTGCATACACAGTGATACACACTCAACTCTACTCCAGGTACTCTATAGCTACTTTACTCTATCAGAGTCTATCTCCTCCGAGTCTCGCCCTATGAGAGCCTGCCCTGAGCTGGGCCCGCTCGGGTACCCGTCAAGGATCTATTTTGGGTACTTTTGCCTCTGATCTCTCTGTCTAAGAATAACTGCCTAGAGACATTTACATACCTTCTCTCGAGATCTTGCTCTACATACGTCTCTAGCTCCTAGCTGGCCACGGTGATTTGCGGTTCCCGCCCCCGTATTTCTTACTTGATTTGAATCAGGTCTGTAGGGCAGGGTAGGGCAGACAGACAAGACAGACATATTGCGGGCGAATTGCGGGCGAATTGAAATTAGAGATATAAATTGCCCATATTGGCCCGTGCACTGCACTCCTGGCATCATCCGCTCTGTTCTAAATATAACTACCTGAGAGTGAAAGAAAGAAAGAAAAAAAACATGTTTATCGTGCAAGAAATTCGTAGGTGAGAGAATCAATGAGTTATCGGGTCAATCGGGGAGGAAGGGGGGGGGGGGGGTGCACGCACCGAAACGAACCCCTAACCGAGTCTTGCTTGTTGGTTTTTCGCGGCCACTCAGAAAGCAGTGATGGCTTGGCACATTGGACATGGGATGTCACTCGGTACTCCAGGCACACGCACGAGCTTTGCAGCACTGATCCCGCGTGTCAGTCAAGCAAGACCAAGTGAGCACTACGCATAGAGAGATGATTCCTGCAGGCTGATTACCGTTAATCTGCGAGGGAATTCACTATTTCCGTGGTTATGAGGGATGTTGGGAATTCTGAGGTACATGCAGATAACGGCATGGCAGTCTGGTCTCTGTAGGCAAGTCCTCCCACATGCACATGCCTTCATAAAATTCGGGTTGATAAGGGGACATCGTAGATAGGGAAGACATCTCAATACTTATATGTACAGAAAACCCTCGTTATAAGGATATCAGTGGCCGGCCTGCAGTCGCCGTTTTACTATAGCTAGCATTCCATACTTTCTATAATATCGATTCGCTATCAGAATACACATGCTTGATCCCGACCATATTCTTATAGCGAGAGTATTGTAGATGCTAGGGTGTGGAGATCAGGTGAGCAAGTCTCTGATAGAAAAGATCTCTAACAGCTGCATGTAAATGCACCAATCTACTCGTAATTTCTTGACGTTTGTAAAAAGAACCGCTATTGCATACCATACTAAATCGTGGACTTGGAGCGTCTTTGTATGGTATGCAATAGTAGTTCCTTTTACAGACGTTAAGGAATTACGTGTACTCGTATTTTCGTGACGTTTGTGAAAAGAACCACTATTGCATACCATACAAATTTAGTATGGTATGCAATAGCGACTCCTTTAATAAACGTCACGAAAATACGAGTACACATTGCCCATGTATAAAACATAGATGAGGAAGAAGCCACATTAACGCGCGCAGGACGTTATTTTGCTTCAAATACGATCTTAAATACGACCCTACTAAACACGGCTTTGCATACCGCTCTTGATTACTCCAACCGGTTCAATGGTATGCCCAAATGTGGAATAACTAAAAGCACCCTTCTTCCCAGCCAACAGCCTAACTCTGCTTGCGGAGATATAGACGAGAGACCAAGCTCAATCCTAATCTTTAAAGTGAATAAGACAATTAACGGCATGACATCATGACGTGACTAAACAGGAAAAGCTGGCAGAGGAGATATTATAAAAAGAAAGTACTCGATCAAAGGACACTAACTAGGCCCGCGCGCTGTATATACATATATAAAAGGAAAGAACAAGAGCTCTTCTGCCAGTACAGCGCGGATACCTAATACTTCAGGCTTGACAAAAACTCGGCATGCGCCGTGATGCATTATATGCGGACACCCATATCATCTGCGTTTTCCGAGTTTCCACTGATGTGGTAACTAAAATCCATCCGTCCCGAAAAAAATAAACATTTTGCACTTAGCCTTGTTCTAGCCATGGTGTCATTTTTTCCCTGATAAGGTTTCCCCCATCCCATTCAATTCTAGCTCCCTTGGTTCGCTCCGCGTCTCCGCTGTCTTCGGTATCAAGAATCTTTTTCTTGGCAGTATTTCAATCGCTTGCAGGTGGCGCTTTCCAGCGTGCAGGGCGGTCTGGCAGTGATTGCGGGAGCGGATATAGGCACAGAGCGGGAACGGAGGCGGAGACGGGGGGGGGGGGAGCGGAGGCAGGGAGCGGAATCGGTGGAATCTCGAAAGGTTTAGCAGAACCAGGTAAAGACATGGAAGTCTAGTGTAAATAGTGTGGTGGTGGTAGTGATAGTGATAGTGATAATGATGGCAATACGAAGTGGTAATTATAATTGAATAGTGATATGTTAGGAAGTGGTAGTAGTTACATAATGTTGATAAAAACAGTATGCGATTTGGTTAGGTCCAGGTCGATTATATACCGGCGGGGCGAGGTATCTATACTAACCAATTGACTCGAGGGACGGGCCTCCCTATGGTACAATTTGGAAAGGATAACTTACCGCGAGAGAAGGATACCGTCTGCCATATTACCGTATCCCTGTGGGAGGTCTTATACACCCCCAGAGGATCCCTCACCCCTTATCGCTGAGAGAGGATACCTGTTAGCGGGAAAGCGGCAGGAGGCCGCAGGAGGCCGAAAGGGCGGCGGGAACGGCGGAGACGGCACACAGATGACGTGACAGCAGTGCGGTGACGGCATAGAGGTGTGGCAGCACTAGTGCGAGGCCGGCACACTTGCGTGATACATGCGTGACAGTACTACATGTAGCATACAGTACCAAAAAGGGGGTGAAATAGCAACCGTAGTACTACCGTATCAATACCGTTTTCCTCATTCTAGGGAATGCTGCATTGTGACAACTGCTGCAGTAATACTATACGGTACGTAGGAATACATAGGAATAAATATCAATCTGGACATACCGTATGCGCTAGTGGGGTAATTTACATAGCGGCGTGACATGACTGTGACTGACTGTGACACGATCGCCACCGCGATCACTACATGCCAGTGTATCGGCGGGTGAGTTGGCCCTGACGTCTCCCTTATTTGGTCAAGCTCCTCTAGCCTCACATAAAAGAACCTCAATTAAAAAAGAATTTCCCAACTTTTAAAGCCCATACTCGTAAAACAATAGTTGATAGAACTACTGATAGATTTAATTCTCGTGATGTTGATGGTTGTGTGGCTTCATCAAACTACTCAGTCTTGTACATAGAATATCGTAGTAAGATGAGATAGCAACTGCACTTTCATAAAAAAAACTTAAAATACCGCAGCACTACTGTAAATACCGCAGTACTACTGTAATACCCAGAATGCCCGGTTCAGCAAAAAATAAATACCGTAGTATTACGGCATTCACCAATACATGCGTGCGTATATATGCCGTATTTGCAATAGTCACGGTATTTCACTGGTAGTGAGAACACCCCGCATTTTGGTACTGTAAGGACCTGTACGAAAACGTCTAAGCCCCGAACCCCTAGGCATCATGATCATCTATCACCATCATGATCACTATCATCATGATTGATATCATATATATATATAGAAGCGCGCAGGTATGAGCGTGATATAGCTTGCTCATGCCCGCTTTCACCAGACTCATATGCATGTTACTCTTTGAACAAATGTATTTCCTAATTGTTACTAGCCCATCACTGGAGAAGATAAACTGGAGATGCTGTTGATGAAATTGGATGCTGGTTGATATATTTAGGGATAATTCGGTGGGGAGGGGAGACCCCACGATGAAATTCAATATCATGATCTGACTTTATCCTCTTAGAAAGGATATATACATGTCATCTTGAAATTAAACAGCATTGAGCTAGACCACTTTGAGCCTAAAATGTCCTCAAATGGCATACGATATCCTGATATGGCCGTGACTTTTCTTTTGCGTCCCAAAGCGGAAATCCGGGTCCCTACTTTGAGTGAAAACTTACCCTGCTTGCACCCTAACCATTGTACCATAGGGACCCAGCATAGAAGTCACGTCAGGCAACGGCAGCAGCAGAGGTTTTAAGTAGACACACGGGACGATCGAGGAAGTTGAAAAAACCTCATGTCGTTATTCCATCCGCATCCCTGGCCCCTGCGGCGTGTTATCGAGTAGTGAGCTCAATATAGTGTGGTGTCCGGTCCACGAAGGCACTCGACGCTATGCCTGCCGAAGAGATATTCTGTAGATACTGCGCGCTGTGAGTCGGGGTGGTTAGAATGACAACCGCATGCCCACCGGGCATAGGTGTACTCCGCCGGGAGCCACCTATGCCCGACGCGGCGTTATAAATGGTCTGCGCGATACCTTAAAATCGAATAAAATCCCACTTGAGTTTTACACAATAGTTACTGCGTCCATCCGCGCAGCAGTCCTCGTGGACCACACTAGCTAGAGCTTCAACTTGGGTGGATCGGTCTGCATCAGGTTTCCCATCGATGAAATTTTCATCTCACGGGAGCTAGGCAGCTTTTCGAGCTTTGGCGGTATATCTAATCTGCCAATCTAGCATTTATTACTCTACACCCTCAGTGTCAGGTTCCCGCCTAATTTATAATCATAAGCTATCACTCGACGCAGTTTTATATCAGAGCCCTAACCCTCACATTCTTGGCATATTTATAACTCGATAGGGACCGACCCGGGGATAAACCCCCGCAAGGCCTATTCATCTATCAAACTTCCAAATCCGTTTCCATCCGATCTAGGAGGAGGCGTTGGTGCCGGTAACAGGCGTGTAGTTTGACAGCGACCCTTATATTAATCCTTCTGGGGGAGTATGCTCATATGATCATGATATGATAAGAGCCCGGCGGAAGGGGTAAACTTATAGAACAGCTCTCGAGAAGAAAAATTTAAAGGCGTGTGTGGATAACATTGTCTTCAGCTGCACGGCGGTGGCTGTACTGTACCACTGACTAGTTATCGCTAACCCTGCATCCTGGGAAGTACGCAGGGAACCCCCGAGAAATACACGTAGGGCATCACGGCAAGACGGCACCGGTATTCTTATCGGACTACTAGGGCCACATTTGGATTTAATCTATTGAGCTATGAAACCCCGCAGCTTGGGGTGTATTATTAGCTGGGCTTTAGTGCTAGGATGTTTTAACTTATCTTCTAGTACTCTTGATGGTATTGATATTGAAAGAAACCTAGGTATTGCCATGTACATAGCTAGGCTAACGTAAGTTACATAGCTAGGCTAACGTAAGGTACATAGCTATGCTAACGTAAGGTTAATCGCAGACCTCCCAGCCTGATTAATTGTCATGTCTCCAGGGAATTCGTGGTAAGTGATCGGCTGTCTGGTTGTACGTCACGTCATCTCATCAGTATTAAATTAAATTCCGAAAGTCCGTTTAACCCTGCCACTGATTGGCCAATGATGTGATGAGCCCTGAAGTATTTCGGTGAGATCTAGACCAAACACTTGACTAGCTCCCAACAGTGACCGTGAACTCCCCATGTTGAAGATCAAGATATCGGATAGACGGCATGCAGCACTGCATGTCTCAACTCTACCGAGAAGCTCAGACGTCGTGCTATAAGACTCTAGAGTTTTGTTTTTAATTTCTATTCCCTTTTCGAGCAGCATCGCAGAGCCAGTACAGTCTTTTCTTGTTCCCTTTTGTCAGTTTTTGCCCCGGCGGCGCCGTTCTTTTCTGTCTTTACATTGTTATTCTTTACCACATTCATTTGGTTTTATTTCTGTTTTCACATTCATTTTATTGTTTTTCTTTTTTCGCTCTTTTTGGTTGCAGATCATGAAGATCCACACGTTATCCCCACTTTCATTACTCCTTCTCCCCCATCTTGCGCAGGCAGCATACGTCCTCCAGGACGATTACAACGCCCAAAACTTCCTCAGTAAATTCACCTACTTTACCGTAAGGCCCCCAAAACTCCAATATAATAACTCAACAAGTTGGCAAAGAAAAGTCATTGATCTAACTCCTTTTCCACACACAGGGCTCCGACCCAACCCGCGGCTTTGTCAAATACGTCGACGAGCAAACCGCCAAGAGCAAGCAATACGTGCGCCCCAACGGCGCCCAGATCCACGTCGGCGTCGACCACAAAACCAAAGTCCCCTTCAACCCCGCCGATAAAACCGGGACCGGCACCGGCGGCCGCGAGAGCGTCCGTCTCGAGAGCAAAACACTCTACACCCAGGGCCTCTTCATCCTCGACATCGAGCACATGCCCGGCGGGCCGTGCGGAACGTGGCCGGCATTGTAAGTTTTACTCCTTCCCTCACACTGCAGTATCAAAAAAAAAAAAAAAACTTACTAAATCAATTGATATAGCTGGACCGTCGGCGGCGCCTGGCCAAACAATGGCGAAATTGACATTATCGAAGGTGTGTAACCCTAACCCTCCCCCCACCCCCCTCACCCCTCAAAAAACCAACAAACTGATCATTACCCCCCACCACCACCCAACGCCAGGAGTGCACAGAAACTCGGTAAACATGATGGCGCTGCACACAGGCCCGCAGTGCTCCGTGCAAGGGCTAAAGCAGAAAGCACTCGTCGAGGCACCAAACTGCGACGTCAAGGCCCCCGGACAGGCGTCGAACCAGGGGTGCAGCATGAAAGTACTTCCCCCCTCCCTTTCCTTCTCCTCCGCCCCCACCCCCACTCCCGCCCCCGCCCCCGCCCTCGACCCCCGCGCTAGTGAGACAAGAACTAACCACCCGCACGACCAGGACAAAAGCACCGCCTCCTACGGCGATGGCTTCAACGCGGCCAAGGGCGGCGTCTTCGCCATGGAGTGGACCTCCACGCACATCAAGGTATGGTTCTTCCCGCGCGGGTCCATCCCAAAAGACATCACCAGCACGCCCAACCCCGCAAGCTGGGGCACGCCAAACGCAAACTTTGCCGGCGGCTGCGAGTTTGACAAGAAGTTCAAGAACCACAAGATCATCTTCAATACCACGTTCTGCGGCGACTGGGCGGGCGGCGTGTGGGGGACTGCGGCGGTGGATGGCGGGTGGTATGTATTATCCTTTTGTGGCTCTGGTCATGGGGGAGGGAGGAGTGTGATGTTGCAGTGCGGTAGCTGACAATGAGGGGGTGGGCAGCGGTTCAAGAGCAAAGACGTGTGTGGAGTTTGTGGCCAACAATCCGCAGGAGTTTGAAAAGGCGTATTGGACCATCAACTACCTGAAGGTGTTTAAGCAGAAATAAGCCTTGCATGAGTGTATAAAAACCGAGCCATAGGGCGTGGGGGAATCTTTTTTCACTTTCTTTTCGGGAGTTTACGTGCGGGAAGGAGTTTTTGTATTGTTTATATTCTTTTATTGGGATTGTATTGGGGTTGGGCATATATATATAGATCTAGAGGTGCCTAGATGGCCCATGATTTTATGACAGCTTTTATAGATTAATCATAAATACAACGCATGCGTGTGACGTGACCTTCTGCTGAACCGTCGACATTTAACTACATGTAGCTCTATAAGCCGCAAAAACGGCTCTTATAACCAATTTGTAAATACGCTTATATAGCTACATGTAGAGTTGGTTGTATAGACTGGCAAGCCGCGGACCAATAGCCCTCTTCTCACAGGCACACCCCCTTACCTCAACCTCCCCCCACATCCCCTCTCCAGCACGCACAAGGAAACTCGCCATCTAATCCCGCATATATGTCTTTACATAATTACAACGCCCAAACAGACTACGGAAATTACCAGGTACTCCTGTTTACAAACGAACTCCTATTATATAAAAATAAAAAAGCACGACGCCCCGTTCCTGTCCAACAAAGGAAGTCAATAATACAAAAATCAATTCCGGCCCAAATCCCCCCATGCAATAAACAGCGCCGCATTTCAGCTATGCATCCAATCACTCACTCGTTCTGAGTCGTACGCTTCTGCAGCAGCTTCAGCAGCGTGTCGAACCGGGCCAGTAGATCAACGATGCGGAATGGCTTCGATATCGCATCGTCCTATATTGCGTCCACATCTATTAGCCACCACTACTAAAACCACCGAATAGCTGCGAATTGATAGCTAGACTTACCATCCCTGCCTCCGTCATCTTGGCGACCTGCTCTGGTCTGGCATTCGCACTGATGCCCATAATTGGTACATGCATTTTGATAACACCCTCTTTCTCCATCTCACGTATTTTAACCGTCGCCGTGTTCCCGTCCATCACGGGCATCTCCATGTCCATCAACACGATATCGATCCTAATACCGCCTTCCTGCTTCGTAAACACTGATTCAGAAATAAGTTTCAGCGCCTCCTCCCCGTTCCCCGCAACGTATGTTATGCATCCTTCCTTTCGTAGCTGCCTCCGGAGTACCTCCTGGTTGATAAGGTTGTCCTCGACAATGAGCACGCTGTAAGAGACCTGCTCGCGCGTCGTCGATCCCGGCTGGAGCGGCCGCAGGTATGTTTTCATGGCGGCAGAGCTTGCGCGCGGAGACATTTGAGGGGCATCTGGGTCTGTAGAGCGGCGGGCGCGTATATAGAATGAGAAAGAGCTGCCGCAGCCTTCTTGTGAGTGGACACCAATCTCGCCGCCCTGGATGCAGCAGAGCTTACGGCAGATAAAAAGGCCGAGGCCCGAGCCGCCATAGGTAACGTGCGTCCGCGGGACTTGCTCAAAGCGCTTGAAGAGTTTTTTTTGCCATTCCTCACTGATGCCTATGCCGCTGTCCTAATTATGGAAGTTAGAATGCCTGAGTTTGGAGAAATTTGTGGTATGGAGAAGAAAATACCTCAACGGTAATGAGGATATAAACCACTTCCCCAGACCCCCAATCAGCTACAGGATTATCCTGTAGACGGGCCTGGTCGCCATTGCGATACACTACGGTACCGTGGCCAGTAGGTCTCTCCAGTGACGCACCAAGGCGGGTAATTATCTGGCGCTTGCCGGTCTGGAGAGACGTGAATTTGATGGCGTTGGTGATGAGGTTCATCTAATACTCAAAGCCGTTAATAAAGCTATTCTTCCAGGGGACGATGAGATAAACAATCCTACCAAAATTTGCGAAAATCTCGACGGATCAGCTTTAACCCAGTCGACCGCAAGTTCCTTATACGAATCCTCCACCTGAAGAATCCTATTGTATTAGTTCTATGACCCCCCCCCCCCCCGCCCATACACACACTGCGATAAGGAAGTCTGAGACTTACCATGTATTCACATGTAATCCTCTTAATGTGCAGTTCCGACTGGAAGATCTTCATGGTCTGGCTCACGATCTCGTGTATCTGCACGTCTACCGGAATCACACTTAGCACCATTGAATCCAGTTTGCTTAGCGTAAGCACGTCGTCGATAATCCGCATCTACTCTCTCTCACTCCAGTCAGCAAATACTCCAATCCCCCGCTAAAAACCTCTCCCAACAGGTCATTTTAACAAAATGCAAAAACAAACATCGATATCGACAGTCTGATTATATCATATGCATCATAGTGGCTTTGCAAACCTGGTGCTGAACGCAAATCAAAATCGTCGAAGCGGAATCGATCATCCCCTCCACGTCCAACCCGTGCTCACTCTCTCTATTGTTCTGAAATTCTATCAGCGCACTCAGGATCCCATCGGCGCACTGCAACGTCGCCGAAAACGGGTTTCGCAATTCATGCGAGAACACGTCAATAAAGTTCTCCTGCTGCCGCCTGCGTTCGACCGCTTGCGTGGACAGCTGCCGCTGGTACTCTTCGTTTAGCTTAATGCTCGTAATATCCGCGAGTGTTAGTATGTACCCCATCAATTTTTCCTCTCCGTCCGGGCGTCGGTTTGTCTGGGGAACGACAGAACAAGTGCACCAGTACTTCCAGCCTTGCGGGTTCGAAGCGTCATAGCCGACTCGAGTCTCCCATTGCATAGACACGCGGGATTTGACGACATCCCGGAAATATTGATAGACACGAGCACGGTCTTCTTCGTAGATGGCTTCACGCCACGCGTCAGGATCACTACCCTTCGGTAGTGACGTGAGCTGGTAATAGCTATCATTCCGGAAAAAGACTGATCCATCCGTACTCAGAAGCGCAAGGCCAACAGGGATCGTCTCTGCTATCTAAGTGTTGAGTGTCAGTATCTGGGATGCGTATGGTAAGGCTATTGAAAAAACGCTATAGATATATGTGCACTCACCCGGGTGAAAAGAAGCTCACTGTCTCTCAGTTCTGTTGTTCTTTTCTCCAGCTGTTCCTGCAACTCTATGGCTTGTACCTTTGTGGCACGCTCAGTCTCTTCACTTAAAGCCTTTGCTATCTCCCCTTTTAATAGCAAAATCCTCCCGGTAGTGGTCGCAAGCTCCTTCTTCAACATGTTAATCCACAATTTGTAGTCCCCGTCGTATGGTCTCCGTGGATTCAGCCCTAGTATCAGAAACCCTTGTGTTGTCGTCTTTGTCGCCTGTATCGGAATAATTGCCGCCGACCTCGGTGTATCCCCAAAGCCTCTGTACACAACATTATCTATCCCCCTTATGTCGCTGAAGTCCAGATCCTTCAATACAATACCAGACATCTCTTTTGCCTCCCTCATCTGCTCTGAAAAGTACCCGCGGTTCTCACCCAGGCTACACTCCGCAGGAGCGATATAACTGCCCTCCGGGAGACCAGTGTTGCCTACAAGCACACAGTTCACCTGCGAGGAGGACGGGCAGAAGCCGACAGACGACTGGTCTTCAAGTGTCTTATAGAGCAGCACAAAGGGCGTGTCTATGTGATTGTCGTCAAACGCTTCGAGAACTATGGTCCAGAAATTATCCTCATCCAGGTCTTTCACAGCTCCCAGAAGCTCCCCCATCCGCTGCAGGGTAGCCATACGTCTGGCCGACACAATCTGGCGGGTGTGCTCAAAGGCCTGCTCCAGGACACCTACGGGTTTTCCTTCTTCACCGAATACCGCACAGACTGAAAAATCAAAGTAGCACTCTTCGATGATATCCCCTCTATGAAGGCAAAACTGTTTTGCTTCTTTCATTGTCCCTTGTCCTCTGTGGTAAGCAGCGTCTAACAGTGGTAGAAAGTAGTTTGCAAGCTCTGGCCATCCGCTCCGGAACGTTTTACCGAGTAGCTCTGGATCTTTATTCTGCGCTATTGTGCGCCATTGCTCGTTATACAATATTGTGTAGTCGGGGCCCCAGTAGAACGCGGTTGGATATGGCATAGTCATTATCGAAATCGCAACCAATCGGAGCACTGGCGACCATTCGCTGTAAGGGCCGTAGCTCGTTTTACTCCTAAATTCACATGCTATCAACATCACCTGTAGCAAATGGGGATCAGGCTATATATACCAGTCTACTTGCCGCAAGTTGTAATAGTGTTGGGAAGTTTGCATAGGCGATATACCTTGTGTCCAATCCACGAAAGCGCCTGACTGCTGTAAAGTGCTGAGTTTCGACTCTGGAGAAACCGATAGCGCCCCAGACATTGGCTCACCAGCGATCAATTGGAAGTCCTTGATATCTTTCTTCTTCCCCGGAATTTTCCTGTCATTGTCGTCGTCGCTATCAGGATCATCTGGTGAGACTGTTATATTCGTGACGGGGCACAGATACTTTCCATTTTCCTGGCCACCGTAACTAGACGAATTTGAAGTCGTAGAAATATTACTCTGATACCCGTTCGTTATATTGGTCGCCAGCATGGGCGACATGCTTGCGATATTCGCTTCTTCACGTTCACCCTTCTCCGACGGTATGCTTTCACACCCATTCACCTCCTTCGCCCAGCAGTTGAGGCCCCATTCCAGCGCCGGTATGTTTTCCACTGTCACAACCATGATGGTCCCTTTCTTAATGGTACCACTTCTCACGGGCACAGCCGTGAACCTCCACTTGCCCGAGAGGAACGACCCCCCGCCGCTATTTAGGAAGCCTTCATTCAGAACTGAGGACAAGACCAGTTCGCCCCGGCGCTCCACATCCCGCAGCGCGTCATTGGCGAAGAGAACGGTGCCGGGTTGTGCGGGGGTCGAGCACTCAGTAGGGATGGAAGCTATGAAGGTGGGACGGGCATCAATCTTCAAGAAATCAAGAGCATAGGTGCCTAACTGGGTGCGGGTGGCAAAGTAATCGGCAGGCATTGTTGCAATGGTGATGACGGTGATGGGTGAGCGACACGGCGCTCGAGGTGTAAGGGTAATTATAAGAACTGAATCTTGAGTATATCAATATTTTCCAGTGGGTTTAGAACACAGATTGGTATAAAACTTTCCAGAAGAACAAGAACGCTTGGTATGTACGTAGATGGTACGATGTGACTGCCGTGGTAAGTACAGTATGCAGTATATACCTAGCAGATACCACTACTGCTAGTAGTACCGTAGGGGAGGTTATGGGTTATGATGGTGAACACATGTTCTAGCACGAGCCGGAAAACAGATCCGCCACCTCTCTATAATAGGGCCTTTGGGGTGGGTGGGCGCGGGGCCTAAGCTAGCTGCACGAGACAGGTTGATTCTCGGGCATCTTCTCCTCCTCGGAAAGGAGAGAAGATATCATAACAGCAGCAACAGTATTAACAGACTTCACTCTAATCTGACGTCCCGTCTTTTTAATTCGTTTTTATGCCTATCTCCAGTTCCCGGGCGGATCCGAGGCCTGAGAAGAACTTCCATGTCATCACTCTCCTGCCTATTCCCCGTTGGAGATTTTCGGTAAGTGGAGTGCTGAATTGTCCCAGGATCTTGGATCTCGCATACGCCCCCTGTCTCTTAGACTTGAGCCAGAGGGGATTGGGGGTGTAGACCGTGTATGTAGTAGATATTAATATTCCAGAGCAACCTAGCTCGTAGAGTACCTACATGTAGGTACATACAAGGGATTTTCTTCTTCTTTGGGGGGGTGGAGTCATTACAGAGACAACAGCGGCCCCATCGTCGGGACGATGGATCAGCTGCATTGAAATCTTGGGGACGGTCGACCTGGATCCCATCTTCTAGGTCTGAAAGTCATCTGGTAGGGGTGGTCGCTGCTGACAAACGTGGTGGTGGGTGGGGGGTAACAACATTTTCAAATGTACCCTACCCAAATTCGGGGGACTACCTTTTTTAAAAAAAAAAACTCTCAACACCAAGGAATAAATTCATCTTGTAGACATGCTCATCAAGCTTTATGAAATCATGATTCTACTGCAGTGGAAAACCTAAATAATTTACTACTTTATCAAATTAAAACAATAAAACTTCAAAAAAGCATATAATGATTTTTGAACCTATATTTATGTTCAGATAACTTCTCAAGTTTATTTTCCCTCCAATCATTGGGTGAAAGTTGGCATTTTTGGTGTGATTTGACGGTTGTCCCGTTACCAAGCGACGTTTACACTCTACATGTATTCATGTAGGTACAGCGACGGGTAATAAGTCATCGGACGGAACGCTACCAAAATACGCGTTTAATTGCAGGCAAAATTGTGGCTAGGCCGTCCGATGACTTATTACAGATGCCCTCTCTCGAAGGGCTCACGCATGCGGACCGTTCGTGGACGCGGCGGCAGTGTGAACCTCCTATGACATCACTACATGTAGTGTCAGTCGTCCACAAAAGGAACAGAGAAACTTGCTACATATGAGTACAATACATCATGAACCCCAGGCCCATTGCGATTGCAATTAGGGCAAGTTTGGGATCTACCTAGACTCGGAATTTACGTTAACAAATAACGTTTCCGACCCAGTACTGTGTCAGACCTAGAAGTGTGTCGCATGGCAACGACACTAAAACTAGACGGGAAAAAGAAGGCTCTATAACACCATAATAGAGGATAGACCACCTGGAAACTATTCGATTCATTTCGGGTAGTAAATATCTCAAGAGGTGGTGGAGATACATGTAGCTTTGGCAGCAGAAATCCCTATACTAATTTTTGTGGGATTGACACTCTTCTAGGTCTGACTCGGTACCCGGTCTAAAACGTTAAGCATCAAGCCTGTCCATCCGGTATGTACCTACATGTATGTACTCGGACGTACTCTACTCTACTAGTACTCTACATACATACATGTAGATGCCCTTTGGCAGCAGCAGTAGCAGGACGCCGAGGGCACGGACTAGCGCTACGGGGCTTTTGGGAGGCCGGTAATTAGAACCTGCATATTCGGGATCCAGCCCGAGTGCTCGGGTTATTAGTTGTGAAAACAGCTGAACTAGAGCCTGTATACATATGTAGCCCAAGAATCTGAGTCAGGGGGAGGTACACATGTACGGTACCTACATACTCCACATACATCACATGTAGAGTAGAGTTATGGGGCTTGGTCCGGTGTTACCACGTGTAGATATGGTGTGCATACATGTAGGTACTCTATGTACGTAAGTACATGTACTCTATATAGAGTACATACGTTCTTAGCCTGGTACTGTGAGACTGGCCAGGGAATTGGGTCGTTGGCCTACGTACAAATTTGGTTGTAAAAGAATTTAGTTATGAAGAAAGTATTTTGGTTGTCTCATGTCACTTAATTAATCTAGCTAGTAGCCCGGCTCCCTTAGATTCTCTTCACTCTTGGTGCTATTTAAATTTTAGTCTTCACCAGTGGGAATTTTAATAGTAATTAATCTACATGTATTCACAGTCTGTGGGGGATACATACAAGATCATAACTTGA